>JAQIXU010001238.1:0-19221 GCA_034701245.1 Strigamia transsilvanica | reverse complement strand
ATATTATTTAATATTTTAAGAGAAACACAGTGAACACTCGAGAAGCCATTTTGGGGCTCTCGAGGTCACCACAAAATTTACATGTATTGCTCTATTAATATTTGATCTACAAGCTGGTATGCTGGTATGTAAATGAAATGCTGTATTTACCAATTCAAAAAGTTAATTACAACAAGAAATACAAGTATCAAAGCCTTAATACAAGTTACTGACGAATTACGAATCATTTTCTAATTCCCAATCATCTTCCCACTCCCAATACATTTCTAAATCCAAGTTGTTCCGTTCAACATAATTCTCAATTTCATCTACGACTGAACTGTTAATATTAAAACAATCAGTGCTGGTTAACAAACTTAAAGGACTACTCATTTGCACCAAATCCATGATTCCCTTTGAGCTAATCACATGGGATTGGCAAAGAGATAAAATTTTCAAATTGTTCAACGCATTTGAGCTGACAAGTTCTGCAACCAAACTATCATTAAACCCATTAACTGCAGCGATATGTAGCTCTTGCACATTCACGCATTTCAGCAATATCCTTCCAATTTCCAATTGCGTCATGTCAAGAATCCCGCCTTGTATATCAAGTACACGTAAGTTTTTAAACGGAATATCCTCGTCCGCACCGGAAATAGAAATACTACAATCTTCCAATTTCAAACTCTCTAAAATGGGGCAAGAGCGACTGATAAGCGAAATGTCGACATCATCAATAAAATCCAGATGTAAACTAATCAATCGTTGCATTATCTCGTGTTCCAACATAAGATTCAAATCCACATCCACACTGTTATTTCTGCTGATATTTAAGTTGCGCACACGAGGAAAACTGCTGATTGCAATGTCAATCTCTTCATATTTGTCTAATCTTATTGCCGTATCTTCGATTGAGTTCGAGCAAACGCACACTGTTTGATCTAATACGAATTGTGTCTTGAGCAAGTCAAATATCTCATCCCAATTATCATTTTCGAAAAGTTTCAAAAGTGGCAAACGCTTTAGAAGGTAAAGACAACCTTTGGCTGAGGCGCTGGTTCCGCAGATCTTCAACTCCACCAGTTTTTTGCAAGCGCTTAACGAACGCACCCTACGCACATTTTCGCAGTCCGTCAGATCGAGGTGCGTTAATTGTGGACTAGTTTTTGCGATTTGAACCACGTGTTTATCGTTGCAGTTAACACTATCTTTCAAATTCAATCGTGCAAGTCGTGGCACGAGTTGCAGCACTTTGCTTATTGGTGTCAACTGGCTTCGATTGACAGATGACAAGTCTAAATTCACAAGGTGTTTGCATACGCGCCCGATTTCACCCAATAGAGACGCAATAGGCAGATCGAACATTTCCAAATGGTGCAGTGATTTGGCTTTGGGACGAATAAAAATTGTTGACGGTAAATATTCGTAGTCAGAATCAGGATCAGTTTGTTCACGCAGTTTTTCGAAGACGTTATTAATAAATGTGGACGGTTGTTGCACTAATTTATCCTGCATTGTGTGAAGATTGTTGCAAATCACAAGTAAACACATTTCTTCGAGACTCGGCGGTGCTTTCCTGTATGGCATGTTCACGATGGACGATGGTCGAATGAATAGTTAAATTTGCTTGGAAACAGGGTTTAAATACAACTGGAATGTATGGTGGGCGTGGATATACGTTTCCTGCACGTTTTCATACTACTTACGGTAAATCAATTTGATTGCCTGGCTATTTCCAAAAATTTTAAATCAGCACAAATAACTGTAAAACCACAAATAAATAAAACAACAATAACAATAACAATAAATGTTTGAGGGCTTTCCTGCAATACCTCAGTTTCAACAATCCTGGATCCAAAATTCCGTCCAATGTCGCATTAAATCGTATGAAAAAGCAGTTAAAAGCGAAATAAAATTTATTTCTAATTGATAAAATTCGGGGGCCTAAACATGTTAATTTTTGTGAAATTTGGAGATCACTCCTTTCCAAAACGTCAATCAATTAATTTCTAATCTTTCTAAACACTGTGGTGACTTGAAATGTATTTGTTTATTTTATTTATATATGCTTGAAAACTGTATTAATCACTCAAACCATTCAAAAGCTGTTTCTTAAATTAATTATCAATTTCAGATTTAACTTCTGTTTCGTTCTATTCAACCAGAAATCTGGGGACAAGAGTTAAAGAACCTAGGAATGTAATGTACGGATCAAGTTGTAACTGAAATGACTGCGGAGGCTTTTTAATTCCCCAACAACACAAAGGAAGGTTTTTGGTTCAGTGTAAAAGTTTAGAAAAATTGCCCATTGTTGATTGCGAAATGGACCTTTCGGACGATTTAATTCTCGAACTTGTTGAATCGAATTCGCTGCAATGTCTGGAATGTTTAGCATTTGTAATATGCTGGCCAATTACTTGCACTTCGATAATCAAACTCTTGGACAGGCAAAATTCGTTGAATAAGCCATTCCTGTGGTTTTGTGATAATATTGACATTCAGGATTTTGATGCAATTAAAAGTTACCTCAATTTATTTGTTGGAATGATGCAAAATAACAAAATGACATGTGTTTATAATATTTTTAAATAAAGTTTTGAATGACAGGTTAGTATTCCCTGAGAATAAATTTCAGGTACTGTAAACACATAACTCATAAATATTTAAATTCACAATATTAATTGACAAATTAATATTATTAGAGAATGGATTTCAAGTGCTATGAAAGATCAGACTGAATACTGAGTACTATAAGGTCTAATACACACATAAAGAAGTGTAATAAATCTAAGCTGATTTTACAAATTTCTACAGAATAAAACTCATTTAGGGAGTATCTTATTATCAGTTCTGATGCGGCACACAATTTGCACTAATTGCAAGCACGACAGAACTGATATTCCAAGAAAGAATCCCAAAATTGATCCAACATCATTGATGAATTTTGCAAAAGACATAACAAATTTCTGTTTTAATATTTCATTTATATTGCTTTCAAACTGAAAATTAGTTACCGTCAAACTTACGCTCTTGAATGCAGGTATATATTCACTGAATGCAGTGTAAACTATCTGATTGCATCTGGGATGACAGTTGCAGTCGCGAATAACATCAACATTGGAATAAACGTTCAAGTAGGATTTTCTCGCTTCTTTAGCTGAAACTGATGTTTTGCATGCAGGTAAAGATGATGAATTCATGAATGGTAAACTGTTTAGTTGCAATACAAATTATTAATATTGACATACAGGAAATTGATGAATCGACTTGTTTCACCTGCATTTGACATTTTCTTTTGACAACCTATTTTTCAGGCAGTTGGTTTCACATATTTCAAATTGTATCTCAGACATGCACGGATTTATCGGTGAGTTCAGTCTTTGAATCTACATTTTATTTACAACAGTGAATTAGTAAAAGGTGGTGTGTCTAAAAACTCTTGCTGTTGACTGTATAATACCATAGTTTGAACCAAACAAAACCAGATGTCAACTGGTTCATTATATGCAATGTGAGTGAATTTTGGTGCCTCTGGGTATATTTGATCACACACAGGGCCCAGGGCCGCGGACCGGTACCGGTCCGTGGATCAAATGGTACCGGGCCGCCCAAGGCCCTGCTTAAAAATCAAAATTACATAAAAAAAAATCTTTGGCTCTCAAGCTCCCTTAGTCGAATTTTCTACGGCCTTTGGGTGAGGCTACATTTCAGAAAAACAAGGAAATTTATGCATTTCTTATTTCGACGGGTGGGCACTGTCCAGAGGCAGGGAAGTTTTTTATTCTGGAATGTACAACATCAAACATAGTACTTACTGTTTGCTTAAACAATAGACTCCGCATCCCTGAATCGTGAGGTTGTATTGCAAAAGGTTTGACAATGATTTGTTCGTCCATCAAAAACACCTACCGGTATAGACAAATATTATAAATCAATCTTAAATTGTTATGAAATGTACACTATACTTTAGAATGAGAGTTGCATCTTAATCCTTCTGATTGATAAGGTAGGTACATTGCAATGTCCCGAGAAGAGTATTTAAATACATCTAAAACAGATATTTTTTTTAAAAAAATTTGTTTTACAATTCTAAAGTCTATACAAGTATAATGTACGATACCTGATTTTGAGTGGATGCATTTTCCAAATACTGTCTGTTTGGAAAATATATTTGGGTGTATTATACTCCAAGATGACATTGTCTTTGCTATCTCCTTAAAAAACAACTATAGAGAAAATGTGTGAACATATGAATACTTTTAAGTAGAATTGTGCCTACTGCAGCTGTCTCATAATTATCCAAGTCTCCAGATTCCTCCCACAAAAGATCAGCATTGCCTGTGAATTGTGATGGTTCGTCAAGTAATTCCAAAATGTCAATATCTTCAACACACGTATCATTCAGCTGTTTGTGTGTTTTCATTATTTCTTTTTCGACATAAATGGCATTTGGTTCAGTGCATACAACAAGATCTGGTATTTGAATATATTCTTCCTGCTCCAGTTCAATAGTGTCATATGTAGAATATGTTGTGTATGATTTGATTTCTTTGTAAATAAAATAAGAGCAAAGACAACACAGAAGCAGAATAAATATCTTTTGGAATTTCATGAGAAAATCAAATTGAATGTCAGTTTTCATTTGCTGTTGGTGATTCAGCAATTTTTTAACTTTCTTGATCACTTTAATTTCAAACTGGCTCTTTTTCTTGAAATGAAGTGAAAGCCATTTTTGTTTTCGAATATTCCAAATAATTATATCTATAATTGACAGACATGATACTCCGGTGTAAAAAGACAGACAACCTCCAAGGTCACACAAAAGAGAAATAAAGTCGTAGAAAAAGTATTCTGACAAACTACGAATCCAGTTGCTGAAAGAGGAAACCTCTAAGGACTTTTCTCTGTCTATGCTGAAAAACGAATGTGAAGTGACCATGGTTTTTTCACACTCGGGTGGGCAATGGCAATCAAAATATGGAACTATATTTTTTGTAATATTATTTATTTCTTCAATATTATCGCATGTTTCTTGGTTTGCAATACAATAATTTGTTTGTTTCAGTGGCAAGAATGGGAATCTGAAAAAGAGATATTTATTAAATGTACTGTATTTTCAATTTTTCTGTTATTAATGCACATAATACTTACTGACAATCAAAAAATCTGGAATTGATTTGCTTCAAATAACACTGAACTTGGCATTCTTCCATTTCAGTCTCACCAACACAGACTGCCATTTTTCTATTCATAAATTTGTACTAGAAGGAAACAAATCATTTTTATTGTTTGTTTGTCAATAGATTTTAAAGTTGTTTGGCCAATTATATTTTTAAAAAAGGTTATTTGAATCTAATCAGATGGCTTTTCAAGTTAACAGAATTGATTCCTTTATTGAAGGAACGGTTCTGTTGTAACAATTTGCGATCTTCAAAGTGCCATCCGATTTTTCACATGCATGATGGGGGTAGCTCATCGTGAAGAAGCAACAGGTGAAATGATGTTGAGTGATTGCAACCAGTGCAAAGATCGGAGTAACCGCAGGATCAACATCCATCCATACGGTGGACATGTTGTACCGAAAAACAGCATTGTGTTTGTGAAGTAGCGTCTGCAAGGAGGCTTGCGACGTTTTGTCAATCAGCAAAATCGATGACGTGAGCACATGAACTTTTGCGCCCAGAAGTTTGCCAGCAGCTGACAAAAAACCAAACTGATTCAGCCAGTCGCGACCGAGAAGAGGAACTGGTCCGTTCGTAGCCACACATAGTAGTAATCGGTATTTGCGACCTCCATGAGGTACTGGAACTTCACATACTTCTTCCATGGGAAGAGCATTGCCACTGTAAGTTGACATCTGAGTTTGGAGTGGCTTAAGTGGAAAATAAGAGAAATGGGCTTTGTAAGTGGTGAGATTTATGATTGTTGCCCCTGCACTCGTATATAGCTTAATTCCGTGGGAAGGTTGACGCTAGCAACATGCACTGATAACATCAGCGGTTTAGGTGCGATGACCACGTTGTGGATGGTGGTCAAGTTCTTTGGACGGACCAACTAAAACTTCACTTCCGGTGAAGTGGACACCGTATTCACGGTGGTTGGCTTGTTAGATGACAAGCAAGCTGGTTGTATGTGACCAGTTTTGCCACACGCATGACATTTTGCATGGACGTGGCGGCAGTCAGAGTGCCGATGACCTGTTTAACCGCAACTGGGACATTTGGCAGAGCCAGAAGTCTGTTTGGACTGTGCGTCCAAGCGTCTGTGCGGTTTAGTGGTGTTATATCCATGTTTGGAACCGGCGGAGCGCTTGTCATACCCCTCCTGGATCTTGTTAACGGTCGCCGGGTTTTGGATGAAAAGCCGGTGGCTTTTGTGTAGCTATAGAAGGGCCTATTCCACTTCTGGGTCGTGACTGGTTGGACCAGTTTGACCTTTTGTCCATTGCAGGGACTCTTTCGATGCTACGACTCATGTGTTGTCATCATTGGTATCGTCGTCCCTGATGGCCGATACAACGTCGCAAGCCTCCTTGCCGACGGTTCGCAGCAAATGAATCGCTGACTTTATGAGTGTTGAGCGGATGTCACCGCACGCAACGACTCATGACGACAAACTTTGTAGACAACAGCCCTGTCGTCCTACTTCTTCAGGAGGGGGAGGGGAACTCCAAGATAACTTTTCGTTTCCTGTTTCGGAAGCAATTGTGACCACTCCGGTTGTACCTTCACCACCAGCGCCACAGACTGTTCTTCTGACCCCGCCGACATCGCCTCCTCCACTTCAAGCAGCAACAACATACCAACATCCAACGCGGATCCACAATCCACCAGCGCTCTACGGTTTCCAGGACTAGTGATTTTTTGTTATGTGTGCTTGTGTTTCTTTTGCTATTTAGTAATGTACAATTTTATACTTTCGTATATCATTTTATTAAGTATTTTCTTTTCATGTATTATATGGTCGTACTGTATAATAGTGGAGATACTACTGTGTTCACAGCATTTGACCAATCACAGTCATTGGTTGTCATTTGTCTTTACTTTTGTATTTGAGTTTTTATGACGCTACAACTCTCGTAGCGCCACCTACATTCCGATTTGAATAAACAATTTGCATAAGTTATCATCGTGTCTAGGCATGCTTTCTCACTCGCAACTTTAGGTTGCATTTAGTATAACCAAACATACTAAATTTCTTACCTTTTTAAAAGCAAATCTGACTCCATTGGCATGAAATAAGTTTTCAAGATGTAGTTGTGGAATAACCAGATTAATGATATTGTTTCTTTTTGCTGATAAAACAATCTGTAACACAACAATTTCTTTCTTAATTTTGGACATACAATTGGATTATATTAAAGATATCTTTTGATGGCCTTTCAACATATTGAGGGCCTATTGAAAATATTACAAGATTTATTTGGATATTTTATGGTTATACCAATTGATACCACAAGTCCATCCATAGTACATATAATGGCTGTGTGAATTGTCAATCTTTTTACTTACAAACATAAGATCATCTTCACTAAAATCCATTTTGCTCTGAAACTGAATTTTTATTCGGTTTTCTGATCCAAGATGAATCTTGTCCACTTAAGAAAATTTGCATTTTAATAGTAATGTATAACTATCCCACACAAAAAGAGTTGATACACATCTTACCTTTTTTAAATCTTGTAACAAGTGACATTATTGAGAAAATTTCCTTTATCTCAAAGTTCTTGATGTCTACTTTTGATCCCTACAGAGGAAATTAAAATGTTTGTTTAAATTTTAGATTTTACTACGCAGTGATCTCAAATTTCATGTTGTATATCAAACGAATTAATTATCAGAAAATGAGTGCAATGCATGACTGTTTGGACAATTTGGTGATGGTGTTTTACTCGAAAATATCTTATGCTTTTTATCATCTTAGATAAGGTTTGCATTTTCATTGCTTGGTACAAGTCAGTTTTGTTGTCCATGTAGAAGGATACACCATGTTTGCATACTAGAATGTGAATTAGAAGTCCAGATGAAATTATCTGCAAGTCAAAACTATAAAATCATCTATCTTACTCTTTACATTAGCCTCCTGCATCTTAGTAGCATACTCATCCCCGACATCTGTACGAAATATAATTACGTGTATTGCTGGAAAGTCACCCGTGGTTTCTTCAGCGATATCTGCACGAACTTTTATAGGCTTTTGTGCGTAGTAAACGATTTGTTGCCAACATTGGAATACGCATAAAGAAAGTGTAATTATGCTAATGCATACTCTGCAAATCTGATACATTGTTGACGTTTTCTTGTTCATTGTGGACTCAATGGATGAAAATGTCGATTCTTCTAATTTCATTCGCACGTAGGTTTTTGCAATTCGTCGAACTTCATTTACTTTTCTTTTTGGATTCATGCTAATTAAGAAACAATAGATGTCAAAGGATTAAATACAGAAGAATTTGTTTATTATCAAGTAACCAGGAAAGACCAAGTTACAAGAATTACGCCTACATAACAAAGGACAAGTAGGAGGAAATTTATAACAAATTTATAATTTATTATAGTGAAATATGTTGCAGTTGGTACAAATACTAGTGCCCTTAAAAAGTATACTTGCGTTCCTGAATGAATATCGAGACCACTCTTCGCCGCATTGAAAACTGAAATAAATAGTTACCGTGCAACCGTTGATCAATTTCAATTGTCTTGATGAGAAAAAAAAAACAACTGAACATTAAAAATATCAAATATCCATTTTTCTACCAGTTTGACCCAGCAAGAAAAGGCAATTGCAACATTATTGACGTAAACAACTCATGTTGCAATTGCAGGTCTATCGACCTAAAATCCACTTTTTTTTCCAATAGTGTTTAAAAATACACGGCAATGTATTACAATATATTGTGAAATGTAGAGCATTTCAGAACAATTTTGTAATGCATTTTGTAACACATTTCTGCATGCTATTGGTTTATTGATTAGTTTAAATTTCATTCCTTTTCGATGGATATTGCATGTTATACCGTACCCTTGACAATACACAGTTTTCCAACTTCCTTGGATGAAAAGCAACCCACACCATTAATTTCTGAGGAAATTTAACTGTATGTGCGATGCAGTCAGGATCATCTGCTTCACCACATTGTCCCCAAACACAACCACTCATTTCATCAATGCAGAAAGTAAACTCATCACTAAATATAACACTTTCCCACTGCTCTTGAGTGAAGTCTTCGTATTTACAGGCCCAATGGAGGCTGTTTTCTTGTACTACTTGCTTATGAATGGTTTCTTCTTTGGTTTAGCACAAATAATTCCAAGTCTTTGATTTGGAAACTATTTTTTTTTAACGACATTGACAATTTATTTGCAGTATCTCGCACAGGCATGCGCCTATTCTTCTTCACAATTGTCTTCAAGGTTCTCAGATGTGAATGACTTTTCCTTTAATTTCTTTTTAAAAAGTGACACCTATGGCTTACCACACTACCTGGAAGGACTAAAAGCCTCGTGACTGCAGGCACCCGCCATCTGGTGACAAAACTCATTATTTTTAATTCTTGACTTGTTTCATAAATGAAAATTCACGATATAATTTGGACTGTACGGTGAAATATGATTCTAAATTGTATATTTTGAATTTAACAGACTGGTAATATGTATTTAAAACTATTAAGACTGTTTTTCTTTATAGAAGCTTTCAGTAGGAGCGTCCTTGCTTTCCTATTTTTTGACTACGCCCTTCAGGTGAAAAAATATTAGAAACTGTTTTTCTCAAAAAAAAATCTACGGTATAATGGTCGGTAAATTATACAGTTTATGTAATAGAAATCAAGAATATTAAAAAGTAAATTGTTTAACATCTTCTGTTTTATATTACACTATTATTCCAAAATGATAATTAGAAAAGCAAAGTAAAGGACCAGTGCGCATAGCGATTTGTGTGGAGTTTTGTGGAATGGCAACCTAGTATTTGTATCGCTTCTCAGCCTTTTGGCTAAGATTAAAGTGTAGTACCTTCAAGCTTTTCGAACAATGACGTTTTCACGGGTTCGACAATAACAGCTAATCTATTACGTCTCGCATCAGGACTTAAGTGCATATAGTTTCACTTTTTCTCGAACTTTTCTATGGCGTTACTTAGTCATTTCTTGAGTTTCTATTCTACGGGTCTCTCAGCCATCATGATAAAGTTTGCTTTTTTCTTCTAATCACTAATTAAATTCTGTTCTTATTAGCTTAATATCTGATTTTTGGAATAAGGTGGGGTGCTTGGGGCCACTTCTGCCACGGGCTGACTTGGTATTGCAGTACCTCCAGGATCGGCCCACTTCTTCAGGAGGTAAAAACAATACAAAAATAGAAACAGAAACTGAGTCTCATTTGTTATCGCAGTTGTCCTTAAACTATAGACATGCTGCTGATTGTTGGAAGCCCTTGCTATAAGTGCGTTAGTAAGTCTTGTATTGACCATGGCCAATGCAATCGTAGAGGAATATGAGGATATACTAAAATACCAAAATCCAGATGAGATGAGATGAGTTCCGTGATCTAAATCAACCAAAGCTTCTTAGATTTGGTAAAATTGTCCTCGTATATCTCTTGAACAGCAAAATGGCTGTCAATCTATTTAGTTCGTGCAACTTGACCCAAAACCAAGAAATATTGAAATTTATTATAAAATTCAGAAATGCATCATGGGCAATATTGCACTCCGGTCACATATGACATGACATCGTGTTTATGTGGTTTAAATCAGTTGTAATAATATTGACGCTTCTGCTTATGATGAAATTACCGGTTATGTGAAAAGTAAAAACTTGGATTTGCAGGTTAAAGAGACATTAATAAGAGACATTTTGTGTGACTTTTACAAGAGAACTTAGAATCCGATGAATCGATTATTTATCCCGCCTTGTAATAATATCGATGAAATTGAAAGTTTTGTAAAAGTAAAATCTTGAATTTGCAGGTTAAACAGATGTTTGGTGCTGATTTCTTCGAACATTTTAGATTTTAGTTTAATGTTATATAGTGAAAGACTTGTTATATAATGCACAAAATTTAATTCCACGTCCAAATTGAGATTTTCTTTGTTCATCTTCTGTAACGCTTCTTGAAAGAGCGCCCCCTATAAATAAGAAAAAATAACGTTTTCTTGCTATTACAAAAGTAGTTGAAATGTTTTGGACTTTTCTTTTGAATTTCTACCAACAATTCCAAACTATGCACCACGTTCTGCAAGATGTCTTTCCAATAAGCTTGGTGCATTCAATTCGTAAAAGCAGAAGAGACTATTTCTTTTCTTCCTTTAAAAAAAATGACTTTCGAATGGATGCACCCCCATTTGACAATAGGCGGAGCATGCGCATCAATTTCATTCAAACGAATACAATATTAATTTCTCTTCGTGTTAATTTGATGATTTTTAGGTGTACTTTTAAAACACAATATTGTGTATTCTTATATTTTTCAATGTAATCAATACCAATGATTGTGATTGGATGAGAGAGATGTGGTGAACGTGCGCCATACGTTTCGTCCACATTAAGAATGTTTTCGACACTTTGATTATTCGCATGTTCAGCACGCGGTCGACAATGCCACGCAGGAAATCAGCAGCGAGTCTGGAAGCATTATGTTTAAATACGGTGAGCACTCATTTTGAAGAACAGGAGATGAAAGACCAACGGCTAAATCAACCGTCGATGCTCATTAACAACATATTTGACGCACTGTTTGCGCAATTTAAACGACATTTGCCTTCGAACATTTTCATTCATTCCGGCTCCATATCACTATACTACCATTTGAATACGTGTGATCTGCCCTTGACTTCTCTATACGATCAAATAGGCCAAGTTTGTAAAAACCTTTTGTGTTTGAACTTGGGAGACGATTTCAGAAATGTTAACGTCGCAACTGCATCGTCCACAGTCAAATTAGTACAAAGTTTACCAAAACTCCAACGTTGTATATAGAAAAGAATGTACGGATCAAGTTATTGTTGCAATTGCAAAGAATTGTCCACGCTTGAGACGGCTCAACATTTTGGCTTGCGCAAACGTTACGGATGTTGGACTTGGGTCTTTAGAGAATCTCTAAACTTTTGCATCCTACCAACAACCTTTTCATTTGTTCTTCAGTAATGAGTAAACCATCACAATACAAACACAAAATCCGAAGGTTTTTAACGGACCATTAATAACATCGTCGCTTTCATTCAAAATCGAACATTCGACTAATTTCAATTTCTCCAACATAGGCCAAGTGCGATCAATCAGCTGAATATTCGCCGATCTAACTCTAGACAGAGTGAGACTCGTCAACCGTTGCGGCCATGTTGAAATACTAAAATCCAAACGACTCCCATCATCTAACAAACGTAAGACTCTTAAATTTGGAAAAATCCTCTTCACGATGGGAATATGTGCGTTGTTTATCTCTGGAACTTTCTCGATCAAATAAGTGCGCGATGACTGTATTGATAACTCGGATATTAATTCGCGTCACAAAGTATTTCACAGTTATCAATGTACAATTTCGAAATTGTACATTGATAACTGTGAAATACTTTGTGACGATTTGATTTCGGAACTGGTTGAATCGAATGCGCTAGAATGTTTGAGGATTTTAGAAATTACATCGTGCCATTTTGTTACTACCGGTTCGATCGTGAAATTGTTAGGAGTGCAAAATCCCATGAATGGTTTATTCCTTTGGGATTGTGGTAATGTTGACATGAATGTAGTTAAAAGTTATGTTAAAAGTCAAAACTTAGATTTGCGGCTTTTTAGATAAATTACGATTTTTTTTATGCCATTGGTAGTATAATATGCAAAATTAAACTGCAGCAAATAAAATCAATTTCAAGAAAAAATTCTAATGTTGATTTAGAAAAATCCAGAAACAAATACAAAAATACAATCTTGGACAGATTTCATATTTCATATTTTGAAATAAAGTTTAATACATAAATCATTTTTGTAATTCCTCTAGTTTCTTGTCACTGCTTGGTTGGTAAAATGCGCCCAAGAGGATGGATGCTTCAGAGAACGTAATTACAACTAACAGATGAAAATAAATTATTTCATTTTGAATAATAATAATATTTAAATCAAACTATTGAACAAATAGGACACAGAACAGAATTATTTTCCTGTCTTTACTTGAAACGTGCCGTGTGACATATTTTTGTTTATCTTTTTATTATAACTGGATCCGTTCTGGAATTATTGTAAAGTAACAAATCTATTCAAATTGTGTCACAAACTGGATTTTATTTACTACAGTTTAATTGTACAATTTAATGATTTAAAAATATTGTCAACTATACAATAAAAAGTTGGTATTGTGCACCAACACGTTTTTTTGTGTCTGAAATTTGTTTTTCCACAATTTTCATCAAGTTTTTCACTTATTTTTTCATTTAAAAAATTAGAAAAAGCTCTTTTGAAATGAGCGAAAACTCCATTCACTTAACAACCGAAAGGAAGGGTTCGAATACGATGCAAATCGAATTTACGGCGTTGAACTGATCTCAGGGTGGATATCGGTCCCAGTAAGATCTGGCTGACTTTTCTGTATGGTCACCACTGCACACCAACTTATCTCGAATGCGATAATGGCATAACAAGGGAAATCTGTAATAAATGGTGTTTATTTGCTATATGGGCAAATAAAGGTTAAAATCATTGAAGGGAATGAGAGAACGGGTTATTTAGTGTGGTAAGTAACGTGGTTAGGCCTAATCACTTAAACCGCTCATTTCCTTGTTTATAGCATAATTTGAGTCATGGGACTTTTTACGTCCATTAAAATAATGCGCGCTTCGATCGCGGAGCGCGCCCTGGTGACAAATTATAAAACTACGGTATCCTAACCAGCACCTTGTGTTCGTGGTCGCACATTCCTAGTCTTTGACTTCCGTTGCTGTGCGGTACGATTCGACTCGACTCCGTTCAGTCGCGATGAATTCAGACGTTTTCACTTGCTACAAGTACGTGAGATTGCTTCATTTATTTAAATAATTCGTGTGACACGCATTTGTGATGAGTTTATTGCTCGGTTTGTT
This sequence comes from Strigamia transsilvanica, assembly GCA_034701245.1. Taxonomy (NCBI): domain Eukaryota; kingdom Metazoa; phylum Arthropoda; class Chilopoda; order Geophilomorpha; family Linotaeniidae; genus Strigamia; species Strigamia transsilvanica. Next base: position 5,172 of record JAQIXU010001238.1, on the reverse strand, counting down.
GCCTGGCGCGAATCAATAACCGAAACCTACAAGTGCCCAGAATTCTAGATACGGTGGAGTAACTAACCGATCAACCTAGGCTCAAACTTCTGATTTGAGCACAACTGATTTACAAATTATTTGTATTTATTTATTTTATGTTTAGATGTGCTAAGAAAAGTTTTGTGGGCCAGACAGATGATAGTGGTGCCACGATCTGCTTCGAATGTATTTACTTGGCATCTTTAAGGAAACCAGCACTTGTAAGTTTAATATCAACAAAATAGCCCATGTGTCTATTTAATTGCAGGCATCAAAAAAGTGCACTAGAATGTTGAATAGATGTTGCTGGGCTCTTCTACTGTTATTAAGTAATTCTTTCCTCAGGAATTTGCCGGTGGAGACATGCAGTCGAAGGATCAAGATATTTGTCGTTATTGCAGCAGTGTGATCGATCGAAACAAGATTGAAGTAATTACTTTACGAGTCACAAGTAACGAGTTATCGGTAACGAGTTACTTTTTCTAGTAACTCAGGTGGTAAAAATCTTTAAAAATGAAATCTTTTGGCACAGTGCGTGTGGACAAGGGATGCATTACTTTTCTTAAAATGGCTAATTTCCTAAATATGTATTTTTGTACATTTGTTTTAAGTAAGAACATCAGTAGTGAATCATGTGATAAATTTTCAAAATTCGTTATAACGAGGGCTTTTGAGTATTAGTGTTCCTAAAAACTTATTTGTTACAAAAATTCGTTATATCGGCGTTCGTTATAACGAGGTTCGGCTGAATTGTGAAAATTTAGTTTTCAACATTTAAATATTTCTTTTCTAAATCGTCTGAAATAAACAAATATTAATATTTTTCCTTTTTTTTATTTGCCAGAGTCATAATGACAGTTGCGACATGTATCCAATCTACTGCAATTTTTGTAATGTCAAATTTATCCGTCGCACGGTGAGTCCATTGGATAAAGAATGCTGAACTTTGATTTCCAACAGATGAGAAGCCATGTGCAAGAATGTCTTCGTAGTTTACGCCGGTGCAAGTTTTCGCCAATCGGGTGTGAATTCCAGGTATGCACATATCCCAACTAAAATTAAAATTAAATGAATTCTACAAATTGAAAACATTGCAGGGGAATCAATTGGAAGTTGAAAAACACGAAAGCGGCAATTCTCACGCCGAGTTGATGATAAAATTATTGCTGACTCTTCAAAGCGAAGTTGAATCAATTGTGTCACTTAAGAACGCAGGTAGTAGCAGTGGACAGGTATTGATAGAATCTAAACTGCTATGAGCAGAGATAGAATTAATCCATTTTATTTAATTTTAATTAAATCAGAACGAGTGCTGCAAGGAAATGAAAGTTCTTTTAGGTAAAACTCACTAGGATGATTGAAGGGAAATTTGTGATGTGTGAAATATCTTTGATTGAATGTTGTCTTCAGAGTCAATGCAGTTAACTTTGTCAAAAGAAATACAGAGACTGGATAGAAGGTTGGAACTTCAAGCAGGTAAATTGTCTTAACATGAGCATTTCTTCAAAAGATGTCAATAAATGGATTTGATTAATCAATGGATTTGGTTTCAGATGAGATGACAATAAGTGCAGGTAAGTCATTCCACGCTTTTGTCGTATGTCTTTGTGTTTGTTCCACATAAAACATTCTTTCAGCTCGAGTTGAGGATTTATACAAGAACATGGAAAAAAAGATTTGTAAATTTGAGGATTTACTCTCTGCATTTGAAATGTCAATCCGATGAAGGAACTAGTCGGGGGGGTCGGCAATTTATGGCCCGCCGCCTCCTTTTATCTGGCTCGGCTGTTCTGTTACATATATCTCAATTTGGCATAGCCCGCAGAGCCTAAAATATTTACGGTTTGGCCCCTTTCAAAAAAGTTTGCTGACTCCTGAACTAGTCAGACTTTTCTAATACAGTAAATGTTGAGCCAATTAAATGCAATTTAATCGTGACAATTATTGTAGAAACTCTGACTAAACTACAAACGGAGCAGTGCGATAATTTGGAAAACTACCAAAAGACACTGACCACCGTTATAACTGCCAACAGTAAGTTATCCGCACTTGTATCAGTTATCATTTTAATTTTGATTTGATTTTAGATCAGTTGATTAAAGCTGTGGGTAAGAATGGTTGCATTATCACGTCAGAACAGAAAAGAATTAAATGGAAATATTTTTTTTCAGCCGAGGATAGGGAAATCCTGAGCGACAAGATCGGTATGAATAATTGTAAAGAGTTTCTTTCTTTATTGTTTGGTCGGAGAATGTTTAATATAGTGTGGTACATTAGTGCAGTGGTCCCCAAACCCCGGGTCGCGGACCGGTACCGGTCCGTCCAAGGCCCTGCTTAAAAATCAAAATTACAAAAAATAAATTTTTCGTCTCTCAACCTCCCTCAGTTGAATTTTCTACGGCTTTTGGGTGAAGCTTCATTTCATAAAAACAAGGAAATGAGGGAATAATGTCTATTTTCAGACCATAAATGAGTTTTAACCAACTATAATTTCCAAATTTCCAATACAGCGGGCCGCGGTAAAATTATCAAACGTTGACTGGTCCGCGGCGATAAAAAGGTTGGGGACCACTGGATTAGTGGACAATACCCAATCGAACATTTACATTTACATGATCACAGTTTTCTAGATAAGTGAAAATCCGAATTTTGTTTTCGCTGATCATGTAAACAAACCATTTTTCCGGATAAGATGTACCTCTCTAGAGGTAGATTTTGGGCGCTTTGCGCATTGGATAAGTGACGTATTCACCTGGATATTTCGTGTCCGTATTAAAAATAGCACCAAAATGGAAACGGAAATGATCTAACCCTCGGTTTTATCACACATTTTAATAGTTCTCACTAAATATAAACGGTTTTCCAGATAAATTAAATTTGAATTTTCACTTATCTGGAGAATTTTGCACATGTACACTTAGTAATTGAAATCACATGTTTGTAATGAGTTTTTGTCTTTATTTTTCTAGATAAAATGGAAATGGATTTCAAAAACGAAATGGCGTCAAAACCTTCGTCATTTGTATACATCTGGAAAGTTTATAACTTTAATCTTGCTGATGCAAAACTGGGTTACGAAATTGACATCGACAGCAATCCTTTTTACACCAGTAGTGCTGGTTATAAAATGCAGCTAAACCTTTGGGTCAAAAGCATTAGCAGGGAAACACATTTCTTATCTGTCTGTCTAAGAGTAATGAAAGGTCCAAATGATGCAAAACTTAGTTGGCCTGTGCAGTATTATGGAGAAATTAGCTTGTTGGATCAATTAACACACAAAACTCATCATTCCACAACTCTAGTATCTGATATTGTCCATTCTAAAGAACATTTTGACAGACCAACTTATGGGGACAACGCGGGATTTGGAGAAGAGAATTTTATTCATTTAGAGAAAATTGAACCAAAATATTTAGTAGGTGGGACAATGATTTTTAAACTCCGTTTAATTATTATCTCTTAAAGATAATTCTAAACCTTTGAATGTGTCAACTAGGTGAAATGATTGCCATTAACAAGATTCTTTGTACGATGCTGACTTGTGAGCTTACTGTATTTACTAGTAGATCAATTGACACAAACACATCACTCAACCTCAGAGATGTGACGAGGGCGAGGCAAAATTATTGAACACCAAATCAAACTGTCTAAATATCTATATTTGGATTTATTCGGTTTGTCATTTTTATTTTAGCCGTTTTCACAAGTTATTTACATTTTTTATATGACTTTACTTGTTTTTACATGATTGTTCTAGTTTCTATGTGATTTTACACTTTACATGGTTACATGCATAAAAATGGGTTGGAAAAATGTAAAAAAGTGTTTGGAAAGTGTAAAAATAGCTAAAATTATGCAAAAATCGATAAAACCATTGATTGGGATAAAACCACGTAAAAGCTGATTTGAAACGGAAAAAAATATTTTAAAAAAGTGTAAAAACATGTAAAAACAGGTTTTAAAAACAGAAACGCGTATAAACAAGTTAAAATTCTATCGCACAGTGGAAGCATGGGCAGATCAATCATATGCAAATGGTGCAGTGAGGTGGCGCCAGAATGAATGAAGACACAGTCGCTCAAATATGATATTGATAAACATTGGTGATTGTGGTTGGTTTGCCAGTTGATGTTGCAATTCTTCGAATCGAGTAGTCACCACATTCAAACACAATTCTTCCAGACTCGAGATTTCTTTCCTGCGAGGCATGACGACTGTGGGGCGAAGCTGCGAATGATAAAAGTCTGGAACGAAATGGATGGCGAATAACGTCTGTCATTTGTTTTGCCAGGACTGCAATACACAGAAGCCATAAGCTGGCATCAAAAGTTGAAAAAGCAGAAAGCACATCAGGAGTATTTTTTCAACTGGGCGTCGTTCTCAAACTATGGGTGATAGTTTAGTGTATTTGACTAATTATATTTGTAGATTACGGCTGAGTACCAGATTGGCAACTCAGCCCCAAAGAAGCGTTTTCTTGTTGGGATTTTTGAGTCAGACAGACTGACTAGTGAGCTTACTGTATTACTAGTGTATCAATTCACACAAACATCTCAACCTCAGAGCCGTGACGAGGGCGAGGCAAAATTATTGGGCGTCAAATCAAACTGTCTAAATATCTATATTTGGATTTATTCAGTTTTTTATTTTTATTTTAACCGTTTTCACCAGTTTTTTTTTTACATTTTTTATATGATTCTACTCGTTTTTATGTGATTTTACACTCTTTACATGATTACATGGTTAAAAATGGGTTCAAAACCTCTAAAAACGAGTTTTTTTACATGATTTTACTACCTCTTATGTGATTTTACACTCTTTACATGATCACATGGTTAAAAATGGGTTTAAAAAAGTGAAAAACGAATCTTATTCCTCTATTCCTCTAATCTGTGGCCACGACTTAGCAAATTCAAACTTCTCTCGGAAAACAGAAATTACACCAAAGAAATACATGCAATAAGATTTTCGGCCACTTTTCAGCCACTAATCTGTGCCCACAACGCAGTGCGTATCATAGAAACTACTGTCGATCTATTTCAACCCCAAAACAGACCGAATTTAGCTCTACTCCAAAGCTAGATCTGTTAGAATTTGTTATAAAACCCAGAATTCATTATTTTCGTTCCTAAGTCGCGAGTTTGTTCATGT
>JAQIXU010001237.1:0-19240 GCA_034701245.1 Strigamia transsilvanica | reverse complement strand
TCTGACTACACTCTCTTCCAAAACCACCAACTCATCTTAAGCTTTTCAAAACAACTTATCATCATAATTTGAATACAGAAATAAAACAAATCCAAAAAAAAAAACCACTAATTTTCACAAACAATGCTTATTTACACGAATATTATAAACAAATCCCTTCAACTAAAACATTTAACACATTTCCTGACACTAACCAACCCTTAACTGTTACTCTATATAATTCTTTCCGGTATATTGCGCATCATGTCAGCACATAAACACACATGGCAGATGGCCGTGTGTGTTCTGTTTGGTTTGGATGATGCACAGAAATCAGGCAAGGAGAGGGAACAAGTAATGAGATGAAGAAGGGTGATGAATAAAGTCGATCAAGAAATAAATTCAAAAAAGAAAGAAAATGAATTGGCGGGGGGTTGGCCGATGCTGACAGTTTGATTTACCTGTGTTTCTGTGAGCATGAGTGAAGTGGCAACTTCAAATCGTTTAGGTCGTGACAGGTATTTGTTGTTACGAAATTGGTTCTCCAATTCGAGCAGCTGTTGACTGGTGAACGCGGTGCGGGGACGTCGCGTTTTGCCGAGAAGCGTGTGCTGAGGTTGAACTGAAAAGACACAATAGGAAAATGAGGCACAGATGGGCCATGAAAACTCAGTGTCCAAACACCATGTCTCTCTCTCTCTTTGGCTTTTCTCCCTTCTTCAATATATTCAAATGAGGTCGGGGAGGGTGAAGTTTGCCTTTCCCCTCCTCTTTACGTGTCGCTTGGTGTTGTGATTAACAAGCCAGAAAATGACGCCAATTAAATTAGAGCTTGGACCATGACCCGAGGATCGACGCCCCTCACCCGACTGGATTCAGAAGCTTAATTAAATTATAATAACAGAACGGCTGCGCAATAAGCCATATTTAAAGCGTGGGTTTCGGGTTGGGTTTTGCTGGTTTTTTGACTTTTTTTGGGGGGATAGGACGGTTAAGTGAGTAAAGCGTGGTTTTTTTTTTTAAATATAGTTGATGGGTTTTGGTTTGTGGGAGTTGGGTTTTTGATTGCGTTTCGAATTTGGTATAATTGGATTTAATTTAATTTTTTTTTTTTAAATAAAATATTTTTTTTTTGTGATTGTTTGAGTTTGGGATTATTTTGATCTCCGGATTAAATTTAAATCGTTGAGTAATAAGTGTGTGAAAAGGAAATGGATTATTTATTGGTTTTATTTTGAAGTTTCTTGATTTTTTGGTGTTTTTAGTGTTGATGAGTAAAGGAGTGGACATAAAAAAGGGCTATGAACCATAATCGGAAAATCGAAAAAAGAGAAACCACGATTCGGGTTGTTTTTTTAAGTGTTTTTATGCCTTTTTTTGGTTTTTATTATTTTAAATACAACCAAATTCAAAACAAGTTCGATCTGGCGTGGAGTGCTGGCAGGTGAAGCCCAACCACCAAAAACCGCAAATAAAACCCAAAAAAATAAACAAATCAAATCCCAACTACCATTTTCCTCTAAAACTATAAAACCAAACACAAAAACAAAAAAATCTAAAAAAAAATAAATAAATAAAAAACAAAAATAATTTTTCGAGTGTTTTTATCCCTTTTTTCCTTCTTTTTAAATACAACCAAATCCAAAACAAAGATCTAGCGTACAATGCTTGCAGGTGAAGCCCAACCACCAAAAACCGCAAACAAAACCAAATCCCAACTACCATTTCCCTCTAAAACCATAAAACCAAACACAAAACCGAAATAACATAAAAATAAAAATAATTCAACCTTAAATTTCGAAAACAACACAAAAACCCGAAAAACCCTTTGAGTTTGTTAGTTAAAACTCCATTATTCACTCACTTTTTCCCTGTCCAAATATAAAGTGAAGCGTGATTTGCCTTTACCTCATCAGCTAATGTGTTAAAGCGTAAATCGTCTGCTACCAGAATCACCTTGTCGCCCAAGAAAAGCGGGGAAGGGAGGCTGCAAGACGAAGCGAGCGCGCTCTCGACGCTACACGCGCTAATTTAAGTAGGTGCTAAATTTCCTCGACGATCATGATTCCTGGCGGGCATAAATTTACTTCCCCTTCCCTCGCTGCGAATATGCACGACGACAGTGGGGTGTGGGTGGCTCGCCAGGGTATATCGGTGGGGGCTGCTCCTAGCACGCTCATAAATTACTAGCCGCAGCGTTCGCGGTGCCCTCTAAGAGGGGGAGGAGAACGGGAGGGCAGTGGTGGTTTTTGTGCGGGGGCTGAGCTGTAATGTCGAGGCGGGGCGAACGCGTGCGTTTGCTTCATTAGCTTTCATCACTCTCCTTAATTAAATGTAATGCCCGGCGTAAGGGCCACTCTAATTACCGCTCATTCTATTAGCGTTTCACTGACCAGACAACGTCAAAGAATTACAATTATCATCTTCTTTCCATTTTTGTTTATTTTTACGATTTGGGGTTTTTTTTTTTTTCTTTTTTTTTCGGGGATTTTTATTTCTATTTTTATTTTGTTTGTTTTTGGGTTTAGAGTGGAGATAAATCTCGTAATTTCACGTGAATCTCGTTGGGGGTGTGAAACGAGGGCTGTTTTGAGTTTTGTTTTTATTTGTTTTATTATTTGTGAATGTTTGTACTTAAAAATGCTAAAATGCTCAATAAAATTGAGTTTTTGAGCGAAAAATCAATTTTTTTTATTTTTTGGGTGTTGTTTTCAATTTGATTCAATTTGGAGTTGATAACAAACATATTTTGTTTATATAAACGGACAGTTTCACTGGATTTGTCAAGTACTGATAGCGAAATGCGACCTGAATGCAAAATGCCTAGTTATGAACAACGTGTCAGTTATCGACTAATAATAATTCAAAAACAAAATCCCAATTTCCAAAAATCAAATCAAAACAACAAAAAATAATAATAATCCCGAAATAAACAAATTTCATCTTCCCCACTCGACTCCTCGCCCTTCGTTTCTCTTTTTTCAATTTTACAAACACAAATTCCGAGTGGATTGTTCAATCCATCTCCTCACAACAAAATTGTCGTGCAGAGAAGCACTCGTGTTAACAGTAGGGGGGTGCTTTTCAGGATTTCCACTTGGTGGCCTTTAACTGCCACGCGTGAGAGAGAGACAAGCATGAGGAGGAGGAGGACGCGCACGACGAGGACGGAGTAAACAGAAACGCAAAAGTGGGCGCGCGAACGACAGACAAAACGCGTGCGAGCGTCAACCCGACAAGAAAACACAACCGCGCGGCGTCCATCTTGAGATTAGCTCGCGACCCATAAAAACCAGTGCTCTTGCACCTCCTGTTTTCTTGCATTCGATTCAATTTGCGTACGCAACTCGCCCCGAGCATGATGGAAACACACGAGCAAAGCTCGCGCCAAACTGCCGCCCCCGCCGCCCGCGACGCCGGTGCAAGCGCACTCATTGGCTCGCGCTAATTGGATGGAACAGATCGCGTTCACTGCGGTTGGTGGTTCGCGCGCCATCACACACGTCACTTAGCAACCGCCCGATTTGTTTCCATAGCAACGCCAGGCGCGGACTCGCCTCCCGAACGCGTAAAACGACTGAGAAACGCAAGAAAAAGGGAGAAAAATGGGGGGGCAAGGCGAGCCGTGGGGGGGGCAAGTGCCGGCCACATTCCTCTGCTTGGAAAATCACTCGGCGTGGGCAGTTAGCTGACCATTAGCCCTGAGGCGCGACATGATGGGCCTCCAGGCGCCGGAAGTAGCCAGTTCTTTTCGTGGCGGTGTCATGAGGAGTGGCGCTAGCACGCGCGCCACTAAGATTTCCCCCGAGACGCATCGGCACGGCTCCTAATGATCAAATTAATGAAACAAACAAAAGATGGAGGAACGAGCAGAGCACCGAGCAGAGCGCAGCCCCAAATAGCGCCCTCTGTGTCGCTCTTCTCTTGTGGTTTGTCTTTGCGTTCGCTTCGTCTCTGGCTCGGCCTCTTGGCATCGCGTTTTGCTCGCCCTCGAGGTGCCCTCGTTTGAGAAAATTAATTAGCGAGGACGCGCAATCTGATTAATATTGATGAGCAGCTAAGTGCGTTGCTTGTTGCTCGGCTTATAGTGTCGTCATTACACCTGCGTTCATGGGTTCTTGGATGTGGTGTGAGGGGAAAAAGAGAGAGATGGTGAGAGGTGGGTTCGTGTCCATCGATCGTGCTCTAGCTGCGAAGTCGCTATTGGTCGTCACGAGCGCCGATCACCGACTCGATGGCCGAAGAACACCTGCTCTGAAGACCTGTCGGAGACCTCCAGCGCACCTTTACTGCGTCGAGTGGGCATCGAGTGCACGTGACTGGACTAATTTTTTCACGGTGCAAGAGGATGGTTTGAATTTTGGGATTTTTTTTCGGGGTCCACGAGTTAATGTGTCCACTTGAATGAGTGGGTCAAATAAATGGTGAAAACTGAGTGCGTCTAGATGGTTTTTAGCTGGATGCTAAATTCGAACTGCGCATCCCATTCTGCGCAGACGATTTTCTAATTCCAGTTGTAATTTAGCCTAGGCTGCAGGCCTAAAAATGCGAAATAATGTGGTAATTTATGGCATGGTACTGAAATATTGTTGTTTTCTTTCATTTGTTTAGCATTATTTGGCCGAATATTAAGCTTAATCCTGCTAAATATGAACTGGAATTCGAAAATCGTCTGCGCAGAATGGGATGCGCAGTTCGAAGTTTGCGTTAAGATACCGGGCGCGAACTGTACGGTTGTATGTCTTTGTCTTTGTTCGTGTGTAATCATTTGATGTTGGGTAAAGATATTCTAAATTGATATATTGGTCAAGAAATTTCCATCAAGAAGTGCTCGCATTGAGCGCGGGATGCCTAGTCAACGCGGTATCCTTACAATACGGGCCTAGATCGGCTGAAATAACTAAATTCAATATCTGAATGACTAAAATAAATGTTTAAATTGATAAAAATGGTTGGATTCGGTCGGGGTTTTGAAATAGATTTAATTTGAGTTGTTTTAAATGTGATTTGTTGGTTAAACTTGTTTGTTTGGATCGGGTGACGAAAGAAAATTTAATCAAAGTAAAATTGTAATTTCTTTTATGGAAATAAAAAGTGAATAAAATTGAATATGATTAAATGAAAATGTCATCTTCCCATTAAAATAATAACAAAAATATTATTATTTATTTATATATATAAATATATAAACAAAAAACAAAAATAAAATAAATTTTTTCAAATTTCTAGTACAGTCGTGCACTCATCCCCTTAAAACACCAACCATCTTTCTATTACATCTCACTCCCCTTCCAAAATAAACACCTCAGATTTCAGTCGCACCAAAATGATGTGCCAGTTCATACACGCATGCGCTCATACCGAGAGTTTGTTACCACAACGAAAAAAGAAAGAAATCGCCCGTTAATGATGGCGGCGTGTGAATGCGGCAAGCAAGAGAAAAACCTAATTGGGTGCCACCAAAAAAAAAAAAAAAAAAAAAAAAAAAAAAAAAAACAAAAATCCAAATAAAAACGATTTTTCCATTCAAAACCCGAACCCACCTGTTGAAACGCCAATCAAACCCCCCGACCCCCCAAAAAAAAAAAAAAAAAATTTACCTGAGAAATCTCCAAGTCGCGGATAAAACATTCCAGCTCTGGCTAACCACTCGAGTTGCATGTGACCACTCTTTAATTCGGCAGACGGCGCATGAAACGCACTGCCGGCCATCATGGGTATGTTCCCCACGTGCGACCCGATGGGCGCCGCACCCAGCGCGTGTGTGTACGCGTAGAGCGGGTGCCCGGAGAAGATCGGCACCCCGAGTCCGGCCGCCGCGGCCGCTGCGGCCGCGGCGCACGTGGTGAGCGGCTGGAGTAGCCCCGGTCGTGGCACCAGGGCGCTGTGCGGCAGTGGCGAGTTGGGCTTGCCGGACGAGGAGTCGTCTTCGGCGGCGATCGAGACCGGGCGCGGCGTCGTGTCGGGCGAGGCCGGCGACGGGCTGGTGACGGGCGGCGACGGCGTCTGTTGGCGTCCGCAGCTCGGCTCGCGGGCCAGGAGGGCCTCGATGCAGAAACTCTTGGACGAGGAGGACGACGAGGTGGCGGCGGCCATGTCGGCGCGCGGCGACGAGTGCCCGGCCCCGCGGGCAATTAGATATTTAATCGGTGCGACGGCAGCTTCATTATGGGTGCGCGCGCACCATTGGTGGAGCCGACACTAACTCACCAACGCCACGATAAGCGCACACGCTCAGCTCGGCTCTACGCGCCGCGCGTGTTTGCAGCGCGATCCGATTCGAGTTGTGTCGTTCGACCGCCAGGTGGGGGATAAGTGATGGGGATTGAGGGGCGGTGGATAGGGAGGAGGAAGATGGACAAAACTCGAGTCGGCGAGACTCGATTCGCCGCCATTATGGGGCCTGTAGGTCGGGGGATGGTTGGAAATTGAATTTGTTTACATTTGCTGCGCTCAAGGTTGTGAAATGTGCGAAGTGTGCTTGTCGGTTCGGTGCGATAAGAAAGTCGATTAATGATGTATTTAGTTGTAAATAAACAAGCACTTAGGAGATAATTGATAAGGAGAAATGGAATTATTAGATATTGGGTTGACAGCGGGTTGCCGGGGTCTTGGTTACGACGAAATGTGATGTCGATAGCAATTTATTTCAATTTATTCTTTTGTTTGTTTGTTTATTAATCGCAACTGTGAAGTAAAGCAATGGGAAATTTGAGAAAAGAGATGAAGTGTTTTGTGTTTGTCTGTTAGTTTTAGTTTCTTTAGGATTTTTTTGTTTCGGTACTGCTTTTGTGCCGATCTAACTTGTGCGGGCGGCCATTTTGAATTTGGTTGTAAAAACCAAAACCAGGGTGCATAAAACCACTCGATTAGAGTTGTGGTTTCTGGTTGTGCAGTTTTTGCTGCCAAATTGTGCTTACAGAAACTTCCAGAGCACGTAAAATATGTATTGTATTATATTGTTATTTACTTTTTTGCCATATTCCGATGGTCTGCCGGTTATCCGAAACATATATAACGGAGGTTTCCAATGTTTTTAAGATGGTGTAGCTGTTAGTGGAGTACAATGTGGTGACGTACGAGTAGGTCAAACACCAAGAATCCAAAAAAAATTAAAAATCTCCACAAATTCCCAGTCAAAAATCACAAAATCCAACTCCAAAAATCCATAAAAATTAAACATTTTCCCCAAAAATATCAAAACTCCACAAATAAAACCAAAAATCCATTCAAAAAAAGAAAAATTTCCCCCGAAAAATTAAAAACTTTAGTGAAACATCAAAATTCCCTTCAAAAATCACAAGATCAAACACCAAAAATGCAAAAAACACTCAAAATCTCCTCAAAAAAAATCAAATTCATCCACAAAACATCAAAAATCCCCTTATCGCGTACCGGTACGCGTACCACAGGTTGGAAACCCCCGATACACAACACACATAGAAAACACATTCAGCAGCCAACCGACTCGCTTCAGTCCCAACGCCCAAAGGACCAGTAAAAGACGCTTAATTAGTTTATTCCTTAATAATCTTAAAACACCACCGTCCAATTAAAATCCTAAAACGCTCCAACCTTAATTACAGGTGTCTCATCCGCTCGCGAACAAAGTTCAAACGCATTTTTAACCAAACAAAATTAATTAATTCCCAAAAAACATAAAAATCGCCATCCCTCCATTCATTTCCATTTTATTTATCCAATTCCAGCACCTCCGGAAGAGTATTACGGCGCTCCGTGCTCATCCCGCTCCAGAAGTGCATCACTGACAGCTGCCCACAAGCCAATGGCTCCCCACGGCAGCCCGCGACGCCATTTGCAAAGTAAATAGAGCACCGACATCCATCACTGGGCACGCGGTGTTTATTGGGCGTTGCGCGTACTGCGCAGGCGCCTCGCTGGACACCCCCGGGTCACCCCCGCCATCATTTGCATGCGACTGTCACCGAGCGCAGCCTCCAATATATAAAGAGCAAAACTCATCGCTGCGAACGCGTGTCCACCGAGGGCCCCCACGGCCGTCCATCACCGGCCACGCACTGCGCACGCGCCAATCCAACTCGCTGCCCACAGGCATCCGAAACGGCATTAGTTAATTGGCGATGATTGGCCGGATCGATGATGCCCCGTCTCGAGTTGTCGACACTCAAGAAATGCGAGCGAGCGCCATCGCGCGGCGGAATGCATTTTATCTTGTAATTTGTATTTGCAATGTAATTAAGCCTAATTAAAGGCGCAACGTCTCGTTCCTTCGAGGCGCATGAAATATTCAGCGCGCGCCTCCTAATAGGGCGTTGGGGGACTTTTTCTTCGCTCGTTGGACGCCATAATAAATCAACGGAGACGCCGACTCAGATGCGAGAGCCAATTGGCGTGTTGTGATAGATCAATTAGGCGCAAACCGCACTCGCGCCGCGCCGCGCTGCGAGTGGGAGGGGAAACAATATTCGAATAAAACGTTGCAGGGGTGCGTGCGGGGGGTTGGGGGGTGTCGGCAACGAGCCGCGTGAGCAGGTCGATTACGCCTGATTAGCTCGTGTCGACGGCGCAGGGCCGCCATCATCACGCGGAGATTAATCGTGGATTTGGAGCCAGTCGAGAGGGCAATTAGCGCGTTTTAATTTTTGGGTTTTTTTTTAAGTTTTGCGTTTTCGGGTTATGGATGGGTCTCCGGGCGCGGGTGGGGAAATTTTTGGGCTTTAAAACACGTGCGATCAATCACGAGTATGGTTTTAGTGTCTTCCCTGCGAGTGTGTTTGGAACGCACCGTGCAGTGTGACGGGGGCAGAGAGCCAATCAGCGTGGTGAGTCCATTGACTCGATATTTATGTGGCGTGTCAATTGGCAGGGGAACATGGCATGAATAAACCAAACAACACAGTAATGGATTAAAATGGCGACAGGTGTCGCGTGTTTGGTGTTTGGTGTTGGTGGGTTTTTGTACTGGTTTTGCTTGTTTTCGTGCGATTTAATTGTCTGGAGTGATTTTCGGCGTTTTTTGGGTCATTTTTGCGGGTTTTCGAAGCATTGCGATGGTAATTTCCGGGGCCCACGGGCTCAGACGTTGGTTTTTTGGGGCCCAGGCTGGGACCAGGGGTCATAGGGGCCCACACTTTCAAATTTCTAAGTATTTTCTAAGAAAATTGATAATTGCAGATATTTTGGGGCCCCACCTGGGCCCGGGCCCTGGTAAAATAAAATTTTCCCGGGCCCCTGCCTGGTTTTCAGACACACAAAACAAAACATTTTTTCAGTATTTTTGGGCTCCGGGAATAGGGGCAGATCTACTTAGGGACTATGTAGCCCTGGGCCCCCAAGTGTCAAGGGCCCACAAAAATTGAATTATTATCATACATTTTTATACTTTTTCATTAACAATGAGCACTTATCGTATAGTAACACACAGTTAATATTAAGAATGTAATAATAAAGGGGCCCCATTGGCCTTCAATAAGCGCTGGGCCCCGAAAAACCTAGATCCGCCCCTGCCCGGGAATTTGTCCCGCCTGATAATATCAAATTTGGATAATCAAGAGCGGAGTAATATCCTAGATCAGCGCTTCTCAACAGTGCTGGATTAAGCCCTAGGCAGTCGAAATCTTGGGCCCCCCTCGAAAATTAAGAAAGCTTGATTCCAATTTTCTTGCATTGTTGCGGGGCCCTTAATAGGCACGGGGGTAATTTTCTTTTAATATCAAATCAATGTTATTTTGATCTGTCGTCGCAGGGTCCCTAAAAAGCATGGGGCCCATTGGCCGGTGCCTACTGTGCCTAATGGTTAGTTCAGCACTGCTTCAAACTGGGTGCCGCAGCAATAATCAAAAAAATGGCATAATTGGGTAAAATTGACTAAACTTCCCATAAACATAGAGGAAATAATGAAAAATTCATCCAGTTTCATTCATTGCGTTAAAGACAACTGAGCATTAAATTTGCACCGCTTTAAGGGTAGCTGTGTGGTGAAATTTTTTTAGCCCGACAAATATGCCGTGGCGAAAAAAGTTTGAGAACCATTGCTTTAGATGACTATACTGGTAGACAGGGCCCCCAAACCAGTGCCGGATTACCCATTAGGCCAAGTAGGCACCGGCCTATGGGCCCCAGGCCTTCTAGGGGCCCCGCGACAAGAGATCGAAATAATATTGAATTTGATTTTGAAAGAGAACTTTGCCGGTTTTGATAAAACAGTGCGAGCATCGCAATCGTACAATAATTTTTTAAAATATCAACGTTTGTTTTGTTTAATAAAATTGGTTTATCAAGATTTTGTTGTTCAAAACGTATTAGGATATAATTTGCAAAGTGCAAAGGGGGCCCCGAGATTTCGACGGCCTAAGGGCTTCTACATCCAGCACTGCCTGAAACACTTATTTCAGCGTTTTGCCAATTTTAATGACAATTGACATGGAGACTTTGGGAAAAATTTAAATGAATAATAAATTATGCAAATGGTTACGATTTCCTGATTGGACGGACCTGGTTTTAGGGCAAAGTTGACGCATTTGATGCCATTTTGTTGCAAAATCCGATTTTATGTTAATCGTATTCATAAACATCATCTGAGTTGTTTTTGATCCCTAAAAATGGATTTTGGAAGCAGACATCATGGGAGTACAATCTATCCTATCCAATCATAAAAGATTCACATAACCGATTTAAGCGACATACCAACTTACCATAAGTGGGGACCCTTGATAAAATTTTAAAACATTTTCAACAAATTTGTGAAAATTCTGACAAATTTTAGAATTAAAAAAAATATTTTTGATGAATTTTAGAATTTTTAAGAAATGTATTGGCCAATTTTAGAATTTTTAAAAAATATTTCAGCAAATTTTAGAATTTTTTAAAAATATTACGGCAAATTATAGAATTTTTTAAAAATATTTCGTCCAATTTTAGAATTTTTAAGAAATATTTCGGCCAATTTTAGAATTTTTCAAAAATATTTCAGCAAATTTTAGAATTTTAAAAAAATATTTCGGCAAATTTTAGAATTTTTCAAAAATATTTCAACAAATTTTAAAATTTTTAAAAAAATATTTCAACAAATTTGGGAAAATGACCTACAAACTTCCACAAATTTCCACACAAAATTGATCGATTTCCAACAAAACCACAAATCAACCCCGACTATTTCCCCACCAAACCAAAACCCACATCCAAAAAACAAAACCAACACACCAAAACAGCCAAAAAATTCATCTCAAAACCACCCCAAACCCCAAACCAAACCCACAACACCACCTCCCAACTCCCTCAACAAAAACCCAACAAAAACCCCCAAAAATCGCCACAAAACCCCCAAAAACCACACAACCCAACCACCCAAACCCAAATAAAATCACCCAAAACTCTCTCACTTCGACTCATCGTCAAGAAAATTTATTTTCTCTACAATTTTAAAGAATAACAAAAAGACAAACAAAAATAAAACCAAAAAAAA
Source organism: Strigamia transsilvanica (assembly GCA_034701245.1). NCBI lineage: Eukaryota > Metazoa > Arthropoda > Chilopoda > Geophilomorpha > Linotaeniidae > Strigamia > Strigamia transsilvanica. Next base: position 7,815 of record JAQIXU010001237.1, on the reverse strand, counting down.
AAAAAAAAATAATATATGTATATAGTATTCAAGCACCCTCTCAACAGTCAACATAATCACAAAAATGTCCAACATTCTGATGAAACGTGATGAAAAAAAACCAAAAAAAACAAAAAAAAAACCAAAAAAAAAAACAAAAAAATAAAACAAAAACACGAGCAACAAGCTCCACGAAATTGCAACAATTTTTCATCCATTATTCTTACTTAGATTATTAACTGTTTAATATAAATCAATATATAATAATAATAATAATTATAATTCTAATCTGCTAATCTTCATTCGGGCGGCGGCGGCGGCATCGGCGGCGGCGGGTCCCTCGGCAGCGGCGGGGGCCCCAACGCCAACCCCTGGTGAAACGTCGAGTGTCCATCCACCCCGGGGGCCCCCATCGACTGAGAGGGGTAAAAACCTCCCATCATCGGGTGATCGAACGGGAAAAACTGTGTATACGGATAAGGACCCGCGCTCATCTGTTGAAACGAATGTTGCTGCGCCGCCATCGGCACGTTCACGTTCACCAACGACCGCTGACTCCTCGAATGATTTTTCTTTCGGTTGCAATTCTGTTGTTGCGGCGTCACGTGGTACGCCGGCGCCGCCATTTTGTTCCTGTGGTGCGACAGCACATTGTTGGCCGACAAGTCGACGGTCGGAAGCAATTTGTGTTGTTCGAGTTCCTGCTGCTGCATGTACGGATTGATGTTCATCAGAGTCTGTAGTCGCTGCTGCGCCGCCATGTTGTAGTAGGACGCCGCGGTGTCATCCTCGTCCTTCCTGCTCAGCCTCGTTTCCATCCGCGCCACTTTCGGCGGCGAGTTGGGCGTGAGCGGCGCTTCCGGCTCGCGTTTCCGCTCGTTTTTCACCTCGTAGCCGCTCTTGGCGGCCTTCGGGAGCTTGATTTTCAGCTTGAGCGCGTCGCCGCCGCCGCTCGCCGCCGCCGCGTCCTTCGGCGGCGGCGCCGTATACATCTGTTTGCTTAGTTTCAGTTTGATGCTCGTGTCGGGCTTGGTCGCGCCGCCGTTGCTCTCGGCCGGCGCGCTCAGCCGCTCTTTGGGTATCGTGAGTTTGATGCGCGGGTTGGCGATCTGCGCGGACGCCGCGGCGACGCTCGCCGCGTGCTTCGAGCCCTTCTCTCTGTGTTTGTGTTTCTCGCGCTTCTCGTGCAGCTGGCGCGCCTTGTCGTGACGCGCGGGGTCCGGCAGCGACTCCATCTGCTTCTCGAGCTTGATCGCCTGTCGCACGGCCGTCTGCAGCGTGCTCGACTCGGGCACGGGCAACCGGAGACACTTTGCGTCGAGTTCGTCGTCGGGTTCCGTCCTGGGGTTAACCGGCGCTTCGTGTTCGGCCAGACGCGGCGACTTGGTGCTCTCGAGAGGGTTCGTTTTGTCGCCCGTCGACTCTTTGCCGTTGGGGCACAACAACTGATTGGAATTGGAAGGATTCATGTGATTGCTGACGGTACCGGGCGCGTCCGGCTCCTTTTTATGCCTCATTTTGTCATGTCGTGCGCCGCCACCTGTCGGCGAGTTACTTTTAAAGTATTTGTTGCTGTGCGCGGCCATTTTGTCGACGCGCTCCTTCTCCTTGGTGGCGACGGGCGTTTTCACTTTGTCGGCGCGGTGGTTCTTTTTGGGCGCCGTCGACGGCTGCGCGCCGCTCTTTGGGTCGTTGGTGGTCCGCGAGTGGTGCGGCACGGGCTGGGGCTTGGCCGGTAAAGTCTGGTCTTTGAGCGCGGCGCGCTCGCGTTCGCGTTCGCGGTCGCCGGCGAGGTTGTGGTGGTGGTGGCTGAAGGCGGCGGCGTGTTTCATCATGGCCTCGTTTTGTTTTTCGCTGCGCGCCATTTTCTCGATCGTGGCGATTTCGCTGAAGTCCGAGTGTTTCATGGCGTCGCACGAGTCGCCGGCGTCGCCGTGCTTGTCGCTTTTGTGAGGGACGATGGGGGAACAGCTTTTTTCTGAGTAGTTGGACGATGAGGATGAGGAGAGGCCAGAAAGTAAACTGTTTCCGACGGCTAGGACGTCGGCTCGTAGGCGCCGTGATGCACCGCCTTCCTGCTAAGAGTGAGGGGGTTAGTTGCGGGGGTTTTTGGTTTTTGGTGGTTTTTTTGGTTCGTACCTTGCCGCATGATGCACTCATTAGTGTCTTCTTGAGCCGACTGGGACATTTGTCGAGTATTGCGAGAAATTCGGCGGTTAGTTCTGTGGATTAGATTTGGATGTTATGGTTTTTTTTTTTTGGTGGGTTGGGTTGGGGGTTTTGGTTTGTGGGATTTGGTGGTTGTTAGTGTTTTTGGTGGAATTAAGTCGAGAGATGTGTTTTTAGACTGATTAAATTGGAAATTCGATTTTTTAATCAAATTATATCAAAAAATTCGAATTTTTATCAAATTATATCGAAAAATTCGAATTTTTAATGAAATTATATCGAAAAAATCAAATTTTTAATCGAATTATATCGAGGACTTTGAATTTTTAATCACATTTATCCAACAATTCGAATTTTTAATAAAATTCAATCGAAAAATTCGAATTTTTAATAAAATTCAATCGAAAAATTCGAATTCGAATTTTGGATTAAGTTTGATTAAGATAAATTCAATCGCAAAATCCGAATTTGTAATCCGATTAAATCGAAACATTCGAATTTGTAATGCGATTAAATCAAAACATTAAAATTTGTAATCAAATTGTATCGAGGATTTCGAATTTTTAACCACATATATCGAAAATTTCTAACTTTCAATAAATATTTATCGAATAATTCGAATATTTAACAAAATTTATCGAAAAATTCGAATTGCCAACAAAATTTATCGAAAAATTCGAATTTTTAACAAAATTTATCGAATAATTCGAATTTATAACAAAATTTATCGAAAAATCCGAATTTTTAATAAAATTCAATTGAAAAATCCAAAATTTGTAATCCTCAAAATCGAAAAATTCCAATTTTTAATCACATTAAAACGAAAACCGAATTTTCAATCAAATTAAATAAAAAAAAACTCCCAATTCCTAATCAAATCTAGTCCAAAAATCCAAATTTACAACCAAATCAAACCGCAAAATTCCATTTTTTACCCAAACCAAACCCCAAAATCCGCAACTTCTACAAAACCAAAACCACAAAAACCTAAACTTTCATACACTACAACCAAACAACACCAAACCCCACCAAAACCCAAACAACCCCCAACAAAAAACCACCAAAACCCCCAACCATCTCACCTCCATCAAACAACCCAAAAAATCCTCTCTCTAACGTTCATTCACAACCAAACAAAACCTCATCCAAATTTACCTTTGAGCAGATCCAACGTCACTGCTTTATCAACATACCAAAACCAATTCTTTCCTTCACTCGAACAAGGAATCTTTAAGAAATAATCACAATATATCTCAATTTCTCCACCGCACGAGTGAAAATCAAACCACTTGTACCTCCCAATTGGCCCATTTACATGCCAAATGGATGCAAACGCACGCAACCACTGTGGGTTTGTATTGAAGACACATGGTAGTTAAGTGAAGGCTGCAAAACAACAAACATAAAACGTCGTATCCATCAAAAAAACCAACTCCAAATACCCACCTGGTTGTCGCCATGATGTACGATGTCTGTGCAAGGTCTTTACTGGCTGCAAAACACAAATTTCACTAATTTTAACACCGAATTTCGTCACTTTTATCAATACCGCACCTCGAACCAACTGACAACACTTGACTATATGTGTGTGGGGGTGATCAATGGCCACATCGAAGCCTTAAACACGCAAATGTTTAGTTTAAAGCGGGAAAAACGTCGAATTTGTCGATTATTTAATTACCTAACGTTTGGAGCATTACATTTTCATTCATAACAAGTTGCTGAGCTTGTTCCAAATAAGCCTAGGCATTTAAATAACAATAAATCTCCTTTTTGTGTCAATTAAATCAATGATTTCTTAACCGTACTTCGGTGCTGTCTACGGGCGCCGAGCCGTATAAACACATTTGGCCAACTTTAATCACGTGTTCTAATTTTCGCGGCTGCTCTTCCACTTTAGCAGCTAGGAATAAAGCGCACGTGGCGATTGCCTGCAAGAAAAATCGAAAATTTTACGAAATTAATTTTTATTTTGGTAAAAAAATTCATTCAAATACGTACATTACGATGAAATCTCGAAAACGGATGGAACATATAGAAACGATGCATGTAAACAATTGCTGTGTTTATGCATAGTTGATTTCTTTAGGGAATAAATCAAGGAAAGTTTTTGTTTTTGTTTTTTTTTTTAAAAAAAAAATCAACACTGCAAGTGTTAAATTAGGCCTAACGCTTAAAGTCGTCAAAACAGCGATTTAATCGCTTTATACACGTAATCGTATGTGAAATTCGAGTGCGCAACACTTTTGTGATTATTTTACGTGAGGTTTGTGTGGGTAAATGGGTTTTAGGGCGTTTTAAAAGCGGAAAAACACACAACGTACAAGAAGTAACACTAAGTCCCGACCGAGGGGTCGCATAAACAAAAGGATACACTGGTAGCCGTATTCCCATATCCTGTATAAAATTAGCCGCCTGTTGCCTGTACGATAATTCTTTATCCGCATCAATACCTGCTTTACGACTAACTGTGTTTTGTAGTTCATCTTTAGGGAAATACCATCGTTCTTCCTTAGCCATTTACACACCAATACAGAGGCGACACTAGACATTACACGAACCGGATCTTTCAGCTTTTCATCGTTTTTTCGGAAATAGCCTTGAGAAAAATAAACGGGTGTTATTTTTTGGGTGGAAAAATCGGGATGTTAATTATTGGGGGTTTGGGTTTTGGTTTTATTTTAAAAAATAAAAATTTTAAGAGTAATTTCTACCAATCGCATCTCGGATATCTCTGACCTGATTTTAAATGACGTCATTTTAAAGCGGGTTTTCATCGCTATGCTACGCTGCTGCGGGCGGCAATTTTGCGACCAAGGTCATGGCAAACACGTTGCGACCGGTGACAATAAACTCCGTGTTTGTGCTTTCGGTTGCAGTGTGTTTGCGAATTTAATGTCGCTGACCACGTGACAAATGTTGCGCCACGCAGTCAGATATGATAATAAATAGATTAATAATGACGTAGATTTAAATAGTGGGTTTCCCCCGTGGTTAGTCACCACTGTGGCGTGGAAGCGCTCTGATTGGTCGAATGGATTGACATGTAAAATTGTCCTTTTGTTGTCTATCACACAGGGCAACATCGGTCAAGGACTTATTGTTGATTTTTTTTGTCGAAGAAATCACAGAAAAATGAAAGAAAAAATAAAGAATTTTGCTTAGAAATAAAAACAAAATTTCTTTTAAAATAAAAATAAACCGGAATCGGTTTGTTTTTCAAATTTCAGATCCATTTTCAATTTAATTTTTTTTTTTCCTAATTTTATTTTTATTCCCAAATCCCAACAAATTTAAATCCATACAATCAAAATGAATAATTCAATTTTTACTCATATATTTTTAGCATCTTGTTTTAGCGCCATTTTGGGACCGGATGTTGCCGCCTGGCGGACAACCCCAAAACCACGAATAAAAATGTCACTGAGCGGCCATTTTTTTCCACATCCGCAGACAAAAACGATAAGAAATAACAAGATTCAATAACAGAATTCACTCGCTTTCCTGCACCCAAAACGACCAGGTACAAAAAAAACCTTTACCACCTTAACAACTATTAATTCTAACACTATTTTTAGGCAACAGCGACATGGAAATGGACGACAATTTGTGTTCGTTTACGTCGCGGGTGTGTCTTCAAAACAAACTGGACGGATACGGTTTCTGCATCCGACACATTCTCGAAGATAAAACTGCACCGTACAAGCAGTGTAATTACGTGTACCCGAAAAACGGCAAGAGATGTCCGAACGCGGCAGCCAAGGGCGACAAAAAGGACGGGTAAAACGTCCAAATAACGTGAAAATTCACATTTTTAAAAGGAATTTCTTTCGATTATCGTACAGGGTGTACTGCGAAGATCACAAAAGGAAGGCAGCGTTGTTCCGATTGAAGTTATCGAGGAAATATCGGCCCATAGAGACTCCCGAGACGTTGCTGGAGGAATTGGAGTATTTTGCGAGCGAGGAAAACAAAACTTTGTCCGATTCCAAGGCGAACGACACGAGTTCGCATGATATTTCTAGTTTTGGTTTGCCTGCTATTGCTGGTTATACTCAAGGTTGTCGGGGATTTTGTGTTGTTTTGGAGAGAAAAAATGTTTTGTAATGATTGGTTTTTTTGGTAGAGTTGTTTAGCGATCCTGAAAGTGAGCAGGAGTATCCTGTTGTTGGTCAGTCGTGGGTTGATGATGCGGATAGTGATGCTGATAGTATTGACACCGAACAAGAAGATCCTTTGAAGTATGTGGAGTAGGGTTGCCAGCTGTTGGGTGTTTTGTTAATACGGATTTGTTGGTTGTTTTGATGGTTTTTGTTTTGTTTTGGGGAGATTTGTGTTGTGTTTTTGAGGTTTTTGGGTGGGTTGAAAAGAAATTTATATTTTTTAGTGTAAAGTTATGCATTTTTAGGGTAAATACTGATAAGTTTTACTATATAAACTGTATTTTATCATTGAATATTGTGTTTTTTGGTCAAAATTGAATGTTTTAGATAAAAATTGCATTTTGAATATAAAATTGCCTTTTTGAACGTAAAAATTGCCTTTTTGAACGTAAAAATTGTATTTTTGAACGTAAATATTACTTTTTTAATGTATCAATTGCTTTTTTAATGTAAAATTGCATACAAATTATTTTTTTGACGTAAAAAGTGCGCTTTTAACGTAAAAAGTGCCTTTTTTTAACGTAACTATTGCACTTTTAATGTAAATATTACTTTTTTTAACGTAAAATTGCTTTTTAAGGTAAAAATTGCATTTTATAACGTAAATATTACTTTTTTTAACGTATCAATTTTTTTAACGTAAAAATTGCCTTTTTTAACGGAAAATTGCCTTTTAAGGTAAAAACTGCATTTTTTAACGTAAATATTACTTTTTTTAACGTATCAATTACTTTTTTAATGTATCAATTCCTTTTTTAACGTATCAATTCCTTTTTTAATGTAAAAATTGCTTGTCTTATTATAAAAGTTGAGTTTTTTTAATGTAAAAAATTGCACCCGTCTCACCCATAGTACAAAATCTGAAATCTGGCAACCCTAATCTAGTGGAAATGAAAATGAAATTTCAACTGACATTTTTTACTTTTCCAGACACGCAGGAATTTACACGGCTGAAGAAGCCGCTCTCATAACCAGAGACAAATTGATCCGGCTTCAATCACTTTACATCGAGCAATTTAAACGACTGCAACACGAATTAAAAGAAAAAAGAAGAAAACATTTGAATGCGCTAAAACACGAAAAGGAAACCATGGGTAATTCCAATCAATAAAAATAATTTTAAAAAGAAATAATAAACGAAATTGAAATTGCAGGAAGTGTTCACGAAACTCCGCGCGATACACAAGAGGCGATCAGACATTATAAACGACTCAAGGCTGCGACTCGCTACCACAAACGGCACGGAAACGAATTGATTTTACATTGGAGGGAGAAGGAGAAACGAATGGCTGCTTCGGACAATATTTCTTCGAATAAAATCAGCAATCATCCTCAGTGCCTGTACGAAAACTGTTCTCAGAGGACGTTACCGTTTAGTAAACATTGTGTTCAACGTGAGTTGGGAATAATAAATTGGTTGAATCAGTTTTTGATGATTGGAAGTGGAATTTCGTGGCCCGGAAGTTGGGTGTTTGTCGACAAATGTTGATTTTTAGTCGAAATT
>JAQIXU010001236.1:0-19240 GCA_034701245.1 Strigamia transsilvanica | reverse complement strand
TTGTTTTACCTTATTTTGCTTTGTTTTACCTTGTTTTCCTTTGTTTTACCTTATTTGGTCTTTGTTTTGCTTTGTTTCACTAGGGCTTAATTAATTTTATTTTTAGACCCGCAATTGCAACAGGCAGAATAAAGTAGCAATTCAAAGTGCACCACAATCTAGAGTTTTACAAGATATTTTCCTACAAACTTCTAGTTTTCTATTCTTTCTTCCCCCTTCGGCTTCTTTCATTTCGCTGTCCCCAATTTCAATTTACTTGTCTGTGGCAGTGCCTAACAGTCTGATGTATTGCATATATCCGCCCTTGTTGCCTCTTGCCAAGAACAAGACAAACAATAAAATATAACAATCTACTGCATCCATCAATCAAATTCCAAAAAAAAAATCTCACTTAAACTTTTTATTTTCATGTTCATGCATGATCCCCCTACTTCCCACAAAGCAACAGAAAGAACAACCCCAGAAAAAAACTGTCCTTCGAAAAAAAAAATCAAACTGCCAATTAGAAACAAAAGACTATTCTTTCTGCAGCAAGACAATCCGTTATCCGATCAGATAGCAATAATTTTCTTCTTTACGAAATCACCAAAATTGTTTGTGGGAACTGGATGTTCATAAAAAACAAACTTTTGTATGTTTGGAGAGTCTAAATCCAATTGAACAAAAAATTGTTGATGACTTACTACGTAATCCAATTTGTAAGCACCCAAATGCAAATCCTTCAAGAGCTTGGTTGACCAGGCAACTGATAGCTTAGAGGGGTCACTAAACTCGGTAGCTATTGGAGATCAACCATATTGATCAAAAATACATTGCAATGTATTGCAATTCATTGTGAATTGAATAGCATTTGGTGGTAATGCATTGTATAACACTTTTTGCATGCTATTGCCCGCATCCTGCCCGCTGCCTCTTTTTACACGGCCTGCATGGTTGTTACCGATTTACTTATCGACCACATGACAATTTATTTTACGTTTTTGGGACGTTTTAAAGGTTTAAAGATTTGAGAAATAAATTTTTGACTACAGAGCTTAAAATATTTACTGTTTTGCCCTTTCCAACAAAATGTTTGCCAACCCCTGGGTTAGAGAATTGCAATTGCATTGTCAAAATGCATTTTTTCAAACAATATTGTGAAACTTAATATTGAATAAATTCTACAAATAATACACTTAAATTCCACAAAATGCTATGCATTATACAATATGTTTTTGGAACCAAATGGGTAGCTTCAGCAGTCAGAAGATTTACAAATATGTAAAGAATAAAACCACGTGAACTGGAAAATGCACAGGAAACCCAGTTGGAGATGCTAACAGATGTTCTTGCCATAGAAACTGAGAAACAACTGAGATTTCCATCCAAGTACTTGACTAGGTCCAATTTACTTGTTTTCTGATGAGAACAGGTAAGCAAGATGAGCAGTTCCTATCCTACAAGCAGTAATTTTTTCATTTGCACCCAGTATTTTGATGGCAAATTCAAACTGGGCAAACCCACACCACTGCTAAACACTCCAATTCTCGGGTGGAATATCATACCTCCGCCCCTCTTAGTACTCGACTAGCGTAAGCCACTGGTCTCGCACTAGTAAATACAGCTTTAGTAACTGGATCTTGTTCGGTTACATCCTGACATAGGACTGCACCCAATCTTACGCCTAATCAACTAAGCATAAGAAACAATTTACAATTGTGGTTTCATTTTCATGAGTGTGATATTCGCACCATGTTACCTGTCTGCGCAGAAAGTTAAGTGCAGTTTGAATTTAACATCAAGATACTGGGCGTGAAGTGTAGTTGAGGGAAGAGAGACCCAGTGACTCTTTACGAAGTACACTAGAATCATTCTAGTTACAGTTGGTCATTCATCCAACCTTATCTTTCCTTGATGGGATGTATATTCAACAGATTAAAGCGCTTTTAGGCGAGAAAAACAAAGACATAAACAATGCTCATTCTTGTTCAGTGCTAACCACAAAGTGGGGCACATGTTTAACACAAAAGTATATTCTTGCCGCATTCATGAGATTGGGCTTGCCAGTAAGGATTCATTAATCCGTCCATGCGCAGTCCCCCATTCCAAATCAAGATCGACTCAACTGACCGGTAGACCGCAAACCCATTGCATACTGCGCTATACCTTGGGAGTCTCTCCTCATTGCAATTCTTCGCATTCTATCAAGTTGCACACAATTTCAATCCAATAATTTATCTTGCATCTGCATTCCATGACTTCAAATCCTTGTGACCGCAGATGCAAGCAATTGTAGAAAATTTTCAAATCCGCTTGCAAATGATGTTTGCAACAACTCCACAAGAAGAAGAAAATTCAATTTACATCTTGTTAATGTCAATAAAAATGGAAAATAGGAAGTGGAGATACGAATTTGTGCATTGCATACAAAATATGTTTATCATCTTATTAACCCTAAATAAGAAATTAAAGGAAAATATATTTTTAAGATACAGAGCCAGTTGTTTGCAGACTAGCACGCCCCTAAACAGGACAAAACTCTTCTGTGTCCGTACAGGACTCTCGCTCAACTGTATACACAGTACAACATGGAAGATTAATGAATCCTGGACAAATCTAGAAGTGGAAATCGAAGTGCAGGTCCCCTACCGGCTGTCTTGTGGTGAAATCCTCAATAGTATAGTGGTTAGTGTCCCCACCGATGCTCAAAATTTGCAATTACAATCTAATCACAGTATTTCGTGGATTATCCAAGACTTGGGATTAACAATGACGTCAAATATGGGAAGTCTCATTAAAGAATTATTATTCCAAAATGATTTTTTTTTTGTATTAAAATGAAGTTTAATTCTTAAATTATTCATGCACTACCTAAAAGTTCCAAAGTAATTAGGCTGAAGAGTTTTAACCTCATTTCAAAATTTGACTGCAGGCAAATGCGCAGATGCCTGAATGTTAAAAACTCCTACTTAATATGACAAATTTACAAAATGAAATCTCTTCCCCGCATCTTAAAGCTGATTTAAAGTCTCGTTTAAAATTCTACAAGTTTAGCTCCACCTTAAAAACCAAAGAGAAAAGAAAAATATTGAGCGCTATGTTTTTGGAACAAAACAAACCAATTTTGTTTTAAATGAGGAAACTTGAGCCAAAACTCAAGAAGAAATGCAAAATGACAAATGGAATGTTGGACCGGAATGTCTGCCGACAAAGAAAAAAGGGTAAACAACAGATGCAAGAAGCGATTCAGCAATGGTACTTTAAGCAGACACAAGGACTATTCCCACACAATACAACTAGCTCGCCTTCTTCTAGGCAAATTGCACCCTCCACCAACCCTCTCACCCGATTAAACTTCACTCCAATTCACTCCAGGGAACACACACTCCTAACCCAACAAAATATGCTTTTTTTTAACAGTTCGATAAATCTTCCTTGTTGACATCCAACGAATGGTGCCAGAGAGAATGATTCGCAATGCTGCTTCAATACAACAAACTGTTATTTCAGCCCAGGCTGTTACTGGAGACATGTTTACCACGGTGCTGGATTACCCATTAGGCCAAGTAGGCACCGGCCTACGGGCCTCACGCCTTTTAGGGGCCCCGCGACAAGGGTTCTGATAAAACAGTGCCAGCATCACAATCGTACAATAATTTGTTTTGTTTAATAAAATTGGTTTATCAAGATTTTGTTGTTCAAAACGTATTAGGATATAATTTGCAAAGTGCAAAGGGGGCCCCGAGGGGTCCCTAAGGGCCTCTACATGGGTTAATCTTTGAGTGCGGGATGCCAATTCAACGCGGTATCCTTTACAATGCGGGTCTAAATTCGCCAGAACGACTGAATTCAATACGGAAATGACTAAATAAATGTCTAAATTTATCAAGAACACTAAAATTAAGTGTTTAAATTGACCAAACTGACCAAATTCAGTATCTAAATAAAAGGACACATTTAGGTTTTGTCAATAGAATGCGCTACGTTGGTAAGAGCTTAGTGGGATATTTATACCCAAAGGAACCAGAGACCATGGAGTCGTCCACGCGGTTGGATGATGTTGAATGATGTGGTAGAAGACTATTGCACGAACCACGAAGTCATAGATGTATGGTGAGTTGCTGCAAAACCATCAAGGAAAACAAATTTCACTGGTGACATTTCACGAAGCCTCGCCTCGTTCGTGTTTATCCTACCGAAAACTCAGGAGGCCAAGTTTCTGGCCGAACACTAGGCGCATTCATAAAGTCATTCAAACTTGTTTACATTTTTTAAACTAGTCTAAATCTAAGATTTTACATGTCAAATTTGACATTTAGACTGGTTCGAAGGAACTTTATAGCAACGTAAAACTACTTAATTGTGCTACATCATCGAGCAACGTCATTTCCGGCACAGATTTCAGTATTGGTTTTACCCAGAAGATACGACATTTGTCCGAATCTCTGACACGCCGATTCTGATTATCGTACCCTCGATTTTACTACCCCAACACAGAAAAAGACGTAAGACCCCCAAGGAGAAAAACGAGGATAATTGCTTTCTTTCATTTAAATTCCAAGCTCTAATCCATGCCATGCAGATCTTGAAAAGCCTCATACATGCTCATCTTTCCCCGAGTCCTCCTGCATCCTTGAATTAAAAAATAAAATCGCGAATAGCGGTTGGCCACATTGGATTTTTAAGCCTTACGGTGGGCAGATTTGCAATGGGTATTAAAAGATTTTTAATGATGCAGTCTGAGGTTGGCAGCCAATAAAGTGAACACAACGAAGGCGCGGATCGATACTCCAGACCAACATTCACACTCGCTCGGCTGGACTACAAAACAAAGGACGCACGACCGCGCATGCGCCGTGCCCACAGCTACAAATCCACCCCTGTGTATTCATGAATAAACCAATCTAATATGAGCTTAAGGGATTGCGTTACGTCGACCGCTGTCAAACAATCTCGTCCGTTCGTCTTCGGGCCGTCGCGGCGCCATCTTCGAATTAGGCCTAACGCGGCCCAACACTGTGCCAAAGTGTTTTAGCCATGTAAACAGCGCGGGGGCGACGTGTGCGCATTTCGACGAAGAGTCAACAGCCATAAAGATATGGCGCCGTAGCATAAAAGGGGTGATGGAGATAAAAACGGAAGTGAGGGTGGAGGGGGAACGATGAGGGTACTTTTAGCCCACGATTCAGACTTTTTTACAGCCAATAAATTGTCATCCATTCGTGACAAGATGGAGGAGAAGGAATGGGGCACGAGCTGGAGCAGTCAGCACCCCACCCATTAACCTTAATACAGCGCCATGGAAAAAGGGTCGTCCCATCATCAGCATGCGTAGTCATAGCAACAGATGCGACTCGTTTAATTATCCATACGCTTTATTGCATCTCATTAGAGCTGAATTGTGAACTGTTGAAAAACATGCCGCAATCAGAGTTAATGCGTTAATAGCTTTTAAGCCTAATGGAGGGCAGTAATAAGATGCTTTAATTAATTTTGTTTTTCGGTTCGCTTTTAAGCCTATAATCGCGCAAAATGACCATAACCCGTCGAGGAGAATTGATTTTAACCCCCGACAACCGAGACTTGGTTGTTGGTGCGGGGAATATTAAATTGCTACATAATTACAAGGTTTGCTCATTAGGGGCACAAAAAACATGTTGCAATTCCCTTCGGGTTAGCTGTTTTCGGTAGGCAGTCAGATTCAGAGATATCAGGCTTGGCCCAGCTCTTCACTTTGGAAAATGTGGGCAACTGTCTACCCCCGACCGGAAAAATGCTGACGTCATTAAATCTCAACAGTTCTTTATGCCGCATGTTAAGTATACCCCCAAAAAAGCGCGGTAAAAAACAGCGCGCGTCAAAAATAACCTAAAATAACCTAACTTAACCTAACCGCGCACTATTTTGAAGTCCGCGTCACACCCATACCTCGCTTTACGGCCGGGATACGTTCTTGGAAAGTGGGCCGTAAAGCAAAATGCCGTATAACAAATCAGGGGCCTTTCACCCTGATTCGTTGGGGAATTTCCCGACTTTTTGGCCATATATAAAAAATGTTAGGCCGTAAATCGAAATTTAGCCATAATGGCACAAGGCCGTTATGGCAAAATGCTGTATAAAGAGCAGCCATAAAGCGAGGTATGAGTGTATTTTGTCCACGCTATTTTGGCGTGCTACCACTGAAGAGAACTTTTTGCATGTTTAATTGGTTACATTTTTACATTTACTTTAATTATTTCAAGTACAACAAATCAAGGGAAGTTTTTGTCCCTTAATCTCAATGGTTTTCAATGCCCCTGGTGAGCAAACTCAAAATGAGCCCTGGATTTCTTTAAAACTGTTTGTTTATTTCTCTAATGTTTGATCAATTTATTGATCTGTTGACGTAGTCTATTCAATATTTAAATAGTTATACACAGTTCATCTAATAATATATTTTCTTCTTTTTTTCATTTGTTTTCATTTGGTCCTCAACTGATTGTAAAGATCCAAGTGTAATACTTTTGAGCCAAATACAAAAGCCAATAATCTACCTTGACCAAGCACATTGTCTTTTCCCTTCATATTGATTTTGGGTTTATCAGGGTTAACCAATTCTGAATCAAGACCAGTTATGTGCCACGAACGGCCCTAAGCAATGCCAGTTGGTAAAGACAAAGGAGATGTATTGTGCTGTGAACAAAAACTTGTCACAAACTCCCATTGGTTGCGCATATCAACATCATCTGGTGACAGACAATTGCGTTTTAAAACTACTTTCTATTCTTCACTTGTAGCCAAGATGCAATAGCTGTGGACAGGTCTAAAGCCAGTGCTGGATTAACCCATGTAGAGGCCCTTAGGCCGTCAAAATCTCGGGGGCCCCCTTTGCACTTTGCAAAATTATATCCTAATACGTTTTGAACAACAAAATCTTGATAAACCAATTTTATTAAACAAAAACATTGATATTTTCAAAAAATATTGTACGATTGCGATGTTGGCACTGTTTTATCAGAACCGGCAAACTTCTCTTGTCGCGGGGCCCCTAAAAGGCGTGGGGCCCATGGGCCGGTGCCTACTAGGCCTAACGGTTAATCCGGCACTGGACTAAAGCCAACGGGAGTTAATCAGCAGTTTCCAAAAACAGAGTACAGAATATAGGAGCAAGGTCTTGCTCTTCTTCATTCTCTAAATTGTTAATTGTGTGCTGGGAGTGCTGTTAGCGCTGCCCTGTAACTCTTTATTATTGGTGCCATTTTGGAAAAACGGCTTCAACACGCCCACTCATGCAAGTTTGAGTGCAGTGTGAGCAGAAATCCATAGACCAATGTTTGCAAGCGCAAATTTCTAAAAGCATGATTATCCACATCGATTTCGATACGGATGTAACCAAATCCCCGCGTGGAATTTCTATATTGGATTCATCAAAATGAACGGCCATATATCACACAACTACGCTTCGGAGCATTGCCCAACTTTGAATCCGAGCAAAAATCTCACGCCACATCTCGCCTAATCTCAGTGCTCCTAACTCAAACTTCAACCCTCACCTGAGCACATGTCGGTGAAAAAGTACCGAGCGGGCACGAAATGTGTTCTGCGTCTCAACGTTTTGCTCAAATCGGCCATCGAAAGCCTATCAAAAGCAGAACATTTGTGCTAGCCTAACAGTCGAACCTAGTTCTGAAAATTGGTGTGGGTGCGTGTAGCCCAAAATTATCTAGTTTAAAAATGTTTAAAGTAAGGAGTTTCATTAATGGAAAGATTCTCGGATTGTGCGACTGTTTGTAAATTGCCCATTCCACCACAAAAACCAAAGCAAATACACTCAACCCTTGCTTTACGGCCTAGATAGGTTCCGGAAAAGTTGGCTGTAAAGCAAAATGCTGTATAACGAATCAGGGGCAATTCCCCCTGATTAGTTATGGAATTTCCCGATTTTCGGCCGTATTTACAAAACATTGTGGGCCTTAACTCGAAAAGTGCCATACTTTACTAAGGCCGTTATAGCGAAATGCCATATAATGAGGGTTGGGTGTAATATACGATAGATAACTTTCATGTTTTTTTGGTGGCCCATCCATAAGTCAGAGTAGGCTCATTCAAAATCGTGATACGCAAACAATCAGAAAATCGCCTCTATTAATGAAGTGAGTTGTATGAACTAGATAGCTGCCAAAGCTAGCCCAGAACACTTCCCACAATCCCCTTCGCATGGTTAGTTAATTGTCTATCGGCACACGGTAGTCTGGATATGCGATTTCCAAATTCTTGGTGCGAAAGCATTAACTTAATCATTTTGTAGGCAATATCATCCCAACTTAACATAAGCTTAGACTAGGTAGCCTTGGTTAGAGCTTCATTTGGTGCGAACAAAGCTTCTTCTTTTCCCAGCATCAACCGAAACCAACCGGCCCTGGGTGGATATGAAATTCCAATAAATAATTCAACAGCCGTTAATTTCCTTACAATTTGTGACACCATATCAAAGTGTGTGAGTGGTGGTGGGAAATAGAGCTGTTATTTAATCTATAAAGCAGCTTAGATTCGAATCTTGCAGATTCTTTAGAGCTGTCACAGAACACGAGCGCCATTACTCAACTTCTTTTTTCCTTTTTTCTTTTTTTTCTCTTTTTTTTCCACAAAGTGACTTTAATTTTCCTGTCTAAGTTGTCACGAATCCTGTTGAATAACTTGTGCTTTTTTTTTCTTCAAATTATCATCTTAAAAGTGGAAATAAAGTGCACTTTCCAAAAAAACATTTTCATCCCATCCTGGCACTGTTGTTGCTTTCCATACGATTTCCATGCGAAATTTATCATCTTTTACTCAATTATTTTCAGAGAAAAAGGAATCTGTGATGCAGAAACGGCTTTAAAAGTGTTTGCAAATACCCAATAAGGCTTAAATTTGATATTAAAGCGCAAAGTGTGATGTCAAACAAGCATTTTCTTTGTGTACTTAGAATTTATTAGTAATGAAAAGCAATTAATTTGCATCAGAATTGCCATCGATCCAATAGAAATTCAATATGGCTACACGAGCAATACGAAAAATAGATTTTAAAAAAAAAATAGAACTTGCAAATGAGAAAAGTGATGGGAGTGGTAAACCGGCTTTCGTGGAGCTCGTTACATCGAAATTTGCAAGCAAAAAACTCCTCGAGATTGAATTTCCAATTATGCCCGTTTTAATCGCAATTTACAAAAATCGATGTTTAGATCTTGTTGTTGTTGAAAATTCAGTCGCATCTCAAGTTTTTCGTGTTAATTTGGACGTGCAAACCAGGTCTGGCGTCTTCATCTTCATCTACAAACTGAAAACGAGTGAGAAATGTCACGTCGCGTGTCGCGCTGCAGACACAAGTTCGTTAATTTAAAGTTGGAACTGGGTGCAGGTTCGTGTTCGTGGTTCTTTCTCTATTACTGGCGCTTTTGGCACGAGGAAGTACAAGCGCTCCTTAGCTGAAACTCATACGTAATCCACGGGATGTCCATCCATATCAGATCCAAATGTCCTTTCATGTCCACATCCGACCTGCTACATCTCATGAATGTCCAATTTGTATCCACATGCCAAAATCCAGATTCAGTCCATATCATGTTCACTTCCGGACAAAACAGCGTGCAGTTAAAACCTACGACCTTTAATGCTAGGTTCACGCTACTCCCATTGGCTATTCACCTGTCTGCAGCCATTACGTGAGTGGTACGCAAGCAGTTTGAAAAATGCACCTATCCATCACTAGAGGACGCTAATAAAAACAGCAACTGTAGTGACTATTTTTAGAACTAATCTTGACCCGTTAGTTACAGACACGGTGAATAAAATAGGTGACCAAACGAAGCCGCCATCTTTGACCCCGCTTTTGATCGCTAGTTCAAACTTTTACCACAGCCCCGATCAGGTGGTTCAGGATTAGAACTGTTTAGCAGTACCCATACTACTAAAAACATGTTTAATGGGATTATTAGACAATCTGGTTGTCAGGATGACTAAACAGCATTCCCTACGTTCTTGCAACTTTTTAGACCGGAAAATAGACTTGAGAGCCCAAAATTAGACTTTTGGACTAAAAAACTTCTATCTGAAGTTACAATGGTGGATAAGATAGTTGACGGTGTTTTACGTGTAAAAATGGTGTTTTACGTGTAAAAATGGTGTTTTACGTGTAAAGATGGTGTTTTACGTGTAAAGATGGTGTTTTACACGTAAAAATTGACTTTTACACATATAACTGCAATTTTACGTGTAAAAATGGACTTTTACACACAAAAATTGCATTTTTACGTATAATTTTACACATAAAATTGCAGTTTTTATGTGTCTATGATCTGGACACTCCACTATTTTCACCTGGCCCAACCCCAAAGCCCCCAGCCTTCATCCGGAACAATTCACGCAATATGCCAAAAACAGAGTAACATTTCCAAAACTGAATGTCAAACCGAATGTCAAACAATCAATGAAAACATCTGGCTCTCATCCAGCCAAAATCCACAACACACTGACTAAACCATAGTGTTACCCTACGAGAATTAGACTTAAGCTGTAAAAACCCACCAAAAAATTGCCGATCCCAAAAGACCACAATTTTAATAGCTCAAAACTGACACGCAGCATAGAAACAACAGCACACATGTGGTCACTGATAACTCGCCTGGCGTTGTTTGCCTCCCTCTTGATGGCGCCCCCAAGTAATAAAATAACAAACCATTTGGAAGTGACTTGTTGACACAGTTTCTTCCAGCATCAAATGGGTTCGAGAATTGAAATTGAGCCAACAAGGAAAACAATATCAATGATGCAATGCTCGAGTGGCCACTTCCGGTCGGCAACGGTAGCGATCGGATAATTAATTAATCGTCAGCGCGTAGTATTTGGAGTTTGCACAAATGGTTGAATAAAAATAGGAGGAAATTTATTTCGTCATTTTTCGGCTTAAGGAGAGACGGCTCGTTTTAATAGCGGGCAATCAGAGACGTGATGTGTGTTTTAATAGGAGCGCTCATTAAGGGGGTTTGCGAGTTGGACAGTGTTTAGGTAGGGATGTAAGGTTCAATAATTAAAGTGGTAGGGAAGAGTCGGTACAAACTGAATGAACAATTAAGTGGGAGGGAGAAAAACAAGAGGTTCAACAACAAGTTTTTACGATTGCTAATTCTTGTCGAATGTTGTCTTTCCCCCAGTGCTCTGTCATTCTGTCAATGGCAGAGAGGAGTTTTGTTTTTTGTTTTTTGTTTTGGGGCGTGGGTTCGTGGTAGGGGATTGTGGGGGGTTTTTTTTTTTTTTGAAGGTTGGGGGAATGTTTTCGATTGGATTAATTGGTTGGAATTTTTGTTTTTGGTAAATTTTAAAATAAAATTTTTAAAAATATTGATGAATTAAAAGTATTGATTAATTCATAAATTTAGTTTTGAAAAAAATCGATTATCTTAAAAAATCACTTATTAGTTTTAAAAAAAATCGATTATTTTCAAAAATTACCTTGTATGTTTAAAATAATCGATTATTTTCAAAAATCACTCTTAAAAAAAAATTTTTTTCAGATTATAAAACTTAGTCGATTTATTTTGGATTCCAATCGATTTTATTTTTACACAAAAAGTGAATTTTTAAAAATAGTCAATTCTCTTAAAATGATTTTTTCTTTTTAAAAATCGACTACTTTCAAACATTCACTTTAAAAAATAAAAAAAAATCGACTACTTTAAAAAAATCGAATATCTTCAAAATTCCATTTCCTCTTTTAAAAAAATCGATCAAAACCAAAAAAAATCGACTACTTCCAAAACTCCTTTTCTTAAACAAACAAAAAATAAAAAATTACTAAATCCACAAATTTACTTTTAACTGCCCACCAATCCAGCAACAACAAATCAAATTCCCCAACCAATCCATCAAAACCCCCCAAAAAAAAACCCCACCAAATTAGACCCCCACCACCACCATCCCCATCCCATTCAAAATGGCTGCTAACAACGAGGAGATAAAACGAATGAGAAATGCATTACCAAACACAAATCCACGTCTGAAGGGAGTTGCACGTGTCTCTTTTCCAATTCACTCGCTTCTTTTTAGGATAGTGAGTTGGAGTGCACGGTTGCAAAATCAAATTACCGACGACCGACCCTTGCCAGTTCAGTTCCCCTCTCCTCTCCTCTCCTCGTGTGTGCGAGTGTGAGTGGGGCGGGGAACAAAGAGGGATGCAATGAATGAGTGAAAAGACGCACTCCTAATCTGTCTTCTTGTTGCGAGCATGCGCGGGAGGATTATTGCCTCGTTCGCAAATACACTCAGTCACTAATCCCGGCCTCGGCTGACTCCGGCTTCATTCAACAACACCTAAGATTCTCCTTGAACCAAAGTGCATATGATCAATCCTGTTACCCTCGGATCGATGCATGCTAAACCAATGGGGGGAGGAAAACTCGGCTCATAGCGCTGGGTTTAGCAGTTCTGCTAAGACTCGCACATCACCGAAGGAGTGCGACATTCGAGCAGATCGTTGTGCACGCTTTGGGATTTGGAAATCAGCAAATAGACTGCGGATCTGACAAATCAGATACAAATCAATTGCAAATCAGTTGCATATCAATCGCAAATCAGTCGCAAATCAACTAAAATTCAATCGCAAATCAGTCGCAAATTAGTTGCATATCAGTCGCGAATCAGTTGCATATCAATCGCAAATCAATCGCAAATCAACTAAAATTCAATCGCAAATTAGTTGCATATCGGTCCCGAATAAGTTGCATATCAATCGCAAATCAACTGAAAATCAATCACAAATTAGTTGCATATCAGTCGCGAATCAGTTGCATATCAATCGCGAATCAGTCGCAAATCAACTGTAAATCACTCTTAGCAAATCAGCAAATCCCAAGATTCGATTTGCACCTTCAGACATCACTGAAAATCAATAGACGCCTTTAGTGGGCAAACTTAAAACAGTCCTTTTTGTCTACGACTCTTCTGTTGTAAAACCCAAGCTTCCAGCATTACTATTTCCGAAAAATCGGCTCTAAAGACCTTCCAAGTTTACCCCGATTAAATTACAGAGCCAAAAAATTATAGCAAAAAAAAATCTGTATCGAAATCTTGGCACTTTGTCTTGTCGAGGAACACGAAGCGTGATTCCGCCGCTTGCCCGCTTTGCTCTTTTGGATCGTTGAGTCGACAGGCATTAGGAAAAATCAAGAAACCTTTGAAATACACAACCAATCACAAACAACTTGATATTAAATATTTACTTAAGCAAATTTTACAATTATCCTCAACTCACTTGCCACACCTACATCTCTAGCAATGGAAATGGACCAGCAGCCCAAGTGTATTTTTCGTTTAAACCAACACAATTTCCATTAATTGTGCGCACTATAACACTGCACTAGAGTTAGATAGGCTGCAGTCCCAGTGGTCACTGTTGGGATTTCCACCCACGAATCGACTTTTTTAATCTGAGCACTTACAAGATCTTCGGTGCTCATTGCATTCCTAATGATCAGTGCCACAAATTTGCATTCTCGACTTATCTAACATTTGGATAAAATATCTTGTAGCTACGACCTTAGTACTTAGATATCCGAACTAATTGGGAGACATACACGTTCATAAAACCGATTTGTTCGCATAACTGGACATTACAAGTTTATGTACAATCATGGTCAGAATAATTGTCGCTTTTAAGCCATGCTCCCAATTTTTATGACCGCGTCTAGAATAGAATCAACGCTGTTCGAATAACCGGCATTTGAATAATCGATGGTCCACTGCAATCATGTTTTGCTGTTTCAAATATAGCGCGTTCAAATTAGTTAGTTAACATGTTTTACATCATATTTTGCTTTGTTAGTCCATTAATTTTGCTTAACTTTAAGTAAGGGGTAGTGCCACATTTTTTCCATGTACGGTACGTAAGTAACAATCACTTGACCTGTACATGCTCAGTTTGACATTCATTCAGGTCTCAGCTGCGCGCATGTGCATTAGTAATAGTAATATTCCATTTAGAAGCATTCAATATTTATTTGACTCGTTTCAATTATTTTTATTCATTTATGCAAACTTTAAGTATTTGCTTAACCAACTTGGATGAAGCTACAATATTATTTTAATGTTTAAAAGAGCATTTCTATAAACCATTAGGTGCATTCAATGTGTAGAAGGAGAAGTCACTTCTTTTCTTACTAAAAAGAAAGTCAATTATTTGACGCCAGACAGAGCATGCTCATCAATGTTTGACACACTACAAAATGGCTGCCGATCTAACTCCCAGATCAATTTATTAAAGCGAAATATCCGAAAACAGAAAATTGTGACTTAAAAGGCTTGATTTCATTGATTTTGCAACCAATATGCAACATTCAACAAGAAGTCAATGGACCCATGTGTAAGTTGGACTGATGGACCCTTTAGCTAGGATTTTCGATATTGTTCCAAGACAGGAGTTAATAATACGTCCTTCTTACACTGAATTTGAGTTGCAACTGATTATTTTAATAACTAAACACGTGCTATCATCTCTGGTATTGTTTCCAACACCCGAGCAAGAATGTTACAATGTGGATACAATGCAATATACTGTATAGTTGCTACTTTCATCTTCCATGGGCCCCCTAGGCTCGTGGGTCCTGTCACCAACACAAACTGCACCCCCAATTTCTATGCCACTGCAGAAGTCACTTTCTAAAATGCTTTTTGTTAAAGTAATTTCATCCCTTCCATCTTCTGAAAGGTATTTACGGAACTAAAGTCACTTATTCTCCCAGAATTGAAGACACCTATTTTTTTTTAAACTACCATAATACCCCACTTTAAGCTGCAGGTAAACCCCGTTTTTACTGTTTAAATTATTCTTTAAATTTATTCTAAATCATTATTTTTGTCTCATACCTTTCTGTTAAATGTTTTTTACTCAACACTGTAAGAAAGAAAGAAAATTGAAATTACTAGAAAGTCAATCACCATCTGGATAATATTTTTTTATTTCTGCTAAGATACTTTCTTGGATTTCATTTTCTTGGATTTCCTTTATTAAACAACAACAGTTTTTTCCCCAGCATTTTGCATCACTTCCTGTCACCAGGAAATCTCTAAATGAGAATGGCAATAGCAGAGAAGACACTAAAAGCATTCTTTTCTTGCCAAAACTTTAAATTCTTTTGCAACATTAAATTCCCATCCCCGTCTAAAAAATATATATTTGTTTTTCTAAAAATTCTTATCCAATAATTTTCTTATTTCCAATAAAACATACATGAAGCAAGTGAGCACAAGATGCAAGTGGTAAAATTCCATTTCGTCTGTTTACTTTCCACTTAAAATTTCCACTGGAATCAATAAATAAATAAATGTATTGCCAAAAATATATATTATTTATAAATCCTTCAAAATAACAAGCAAGCCAAGTGCAAACTGCTCAGAAACTACTCAAACATAATGTGCAACACCTTTAAACCACCCGAAACTTTTAGACTGTATTGTCACTTAATGCAATAAACGCATCAAAACAAACTCCTTAAACACTGTTGAAAATTCAAATTTATGCACTAAAAACTTGCAAGTTGTTGACAAAAACATTGATTTCACTCTTTCCTCAATGGGTTTTAAATGTAAATTTGCCATCATCTTACCTTGTAATTGTCGCAATTAGCTCAGAAATGCGCAAAAGGTTCATAATTTTAATCTTCTGACCTCAAATGCCAAACACCAGGCACTAACTAAAGCAGCATCATCCAACACATTTATGGCAAGTACAAAAGTGCATTCTACTTTCCATAAAAAGCATCGCAAAGCTGGATTTCATGACTGCAATATCTGTGAAAATATCTAGTTTTCGATTCGCAATTGTTGGCTTTGGATCTTTACTTAATAAACCTGATAGATTTTCTTTCTTTATTCATCTATACACTTATCTATACACTTAATCGTGAGGAGTTTGTCCGTGAGTCTGTCTGTCTGTCACTTTATTATCTCCTCCGAAACCGCCGAACGGATTTCGAATCTGAAAAACGCAATCGATAGCCCACGAAAAAAAATTTGGTGTTAGTTTGGAGGGCATGTCCTAAAATTATGAGTCTAACCAGTACAACGGATAGTTCGAATGATCTGGCAGTGCTGGATAAAACGAGCCCAAATTCTTCGGCAGGAATTTGATTTTTATGGCGTTCCATAAAAATAACCCGCCAATCAGATCCCCAGATCTGGTCAAACACGCATTTTAAGGTGGTTTTGGAGTATTCGGTTGAAATTCGGTAGTTAATTGGTAAATCCAATTTCTCTGAATGCGTCAAACACACATTTTAGAAATAATACGCTAACTAAGTTAATTCAATTCGACAATCCACCAGTTTTCGACTTTAAGTCTAAGTTATGACTAGTGTGAACAAATCCGTTCAAGAGAATACATTTTCTTGGAATTTAGGACCTTTTTCTTTATTTCCACAAACTTTTGGCTATTTTTTTGCAATTCCTAGGCGCGGGTCGACATTTTACATAAAACACGTGCAGTTTTATGTTTTATTTTTTTGCTGAATTTCCCTTTTATGACTATGTAATCTATTAAAGCACTGAATGTAATCTTCCGCCAACTTTCGCAAGTAAAGCAGCAACATGTTTGGCCAATGAGATTTACAGCGCTGACTTTCATTCAATCGAGTTGCCTCAATTCCTTTTTAATTCATATTGTAAGTTTCAAAGTAAGCAAACATTAAATTTCACTTAGCAAAATTGAAACGAGGAAAAATTTTAATTTGAAATTTTGCATGTCCATTGAGGCATACATCATGCACGATACATCCAATCTAATTTCGGATTGATGTCTTTTATCGTGTTGAGATGCGATTTCAACATTCTGCGCTGCTCCAGTTGCGTGGTTTCATGTAACGCCTCCTTAACATACTCTCGATTTATGGGTGTGGGCTTTCATCAACACATTAAGTTATGAAGATAGGGCCGAATTGCAATTACTAGACTTCTTCCACGACTAAAATATGGCACATCTCATCATAAAATGGAAGCTGTAAAGCATGTCTGCTAAACATTTCAGATAGTTCCAAACCAATGGACAAAAAAAAAACTTCCCTGCAGTGCAGCAGGTTGTGGGTTTGTCTACAAGAAGACATAGAGAACCATTGACATTTAAAGACATCAGCATTTTCCCGATCTATTTTCTTGGTAGCACGTCATAAAAGCGCGAAAAAAACAGCGCACCGTCAAAATAACCTAACCGAACCTAATTTTAGGTTATGTGGGGTTAGTTTAGGGTAGGTTAGGGTAGGTTATTTTGACGGCGTGCTGTTTTGACGTCGTGCTGTTTTGACGCCGCGCTTATTTGACGCCGTTATTTTGACGGGTGATGTTTTTTGCCGCGCTTTTATGACGTGGAACCTATTTTGTTAAGACAAGACAAACGCCGCTTTATCTTAGCACGTTTCTGTGATTTTCTGATTCCCACTACGTAGTGTAATAAGAAATAGACAATTCTACTTGCTTATTATCATTATTCTGGTTCGCAGGCAATGGGCCTAAGCCTTTGCAGCCATTAAGAAGTTTAAGATAACCCCACTCACACAAAATGCGATCTTTGGGAGAACTTTATTGGAGACCCTACCTGGAAAAACCACGCGGGTGGCAGATTTTCTTGCCATAGAAACAGTACCTAACTCAAACAAGGATAAGACACAACTGAGACTCCAAGCAGGTTAACCAGCCAAGTACTGACCGTACCCAAATGCTGCTTAACTTTGTGTTCTGCTGGGAACAGGTGGCCCATTCCTGTTTTGATAAACTATTTGTATACTCATCAGGAGCGGTGCTAGGCGGTAAGCCGGGTAAGCGAATTTTTAACTTTTTCGTGGCAACTTTGTGATTCGGGGCGATATATTTGAAATTTGCAGAGAAAATCCTGACACTCATAATCTCCATTCTACTGTACTACGTAGTAAAGCAATTTATACTGTGTATATTCGGTTTGCGAAAACTCTAACTCGCTATTACAATTCCCGAAATGGATCCTCTTATATCTCACCGTAGAAACCCTCCATTAGCTCGACCAAATGCCAAATGTTATGTCCCACTTGGCATTTCATGATGCCTTTACTGCAGTCTAATGACGCTTCTGTAAATGACATTCAACTTTAAAACAAAAAAATTTAATCTTTTTTTCTTTAATTATTTAGAAAAGCAACTTTTCAAAAAAAGATAAAGAAAAAGGTGATTAGGCCTATTAGGCCAAAGTGGTCATTAGTTGTTTTCCCCCCCTTTGTAAATGCGCATTTTTATTTCTGTTTACATTATTCTTCTTTCATTGTTTGCTTTATTAGCACGAATCACGTGTGTCTATACTTAATTATGGACATGGGCGAGTGTGTACAATGGTAATATTTACCTGCAAAGGTTTTAATATCAAATTGACACGACGAAATGAAAATAAAAAGGAAAAAATGGCGCAGCGGAAAAAAGAGGAGAAAATTTCTCATTAGAAATTCATTATCGATCCAACACACTTTTACGAGATCATTAGATTATAGGAGTAACAAGATTGCAAAAATACACGACTTCAATCATCTCAACCAGGTTAGTGTGACGTCATTCGTAAGGCGCTTCAAGATGCGTTAGGAAAATTAAACTCGGGTAGGAATGAGGAAAAATGTGGGAAGTTGGATGTGTTTTTTTTTTCTTTCTTTTTGGGTTGGAAATTATTCATAACGTGTCAAGTTTGGAATTTTTCACTTATTAATGTTCATGTTTTATTTATATCATATTGCTGTGGATATAAGGTAATGCATCATAAAGCTCTGGTGAATATGTGAATAATGTCTAGGGATTAGTTCCGTTTAGTGACACGGTGGCACTGGTTTCAGTGGGAAGGTATTGTGACGATTTGCAATTTGCAGCTGTCTCGAAATAATAATTGTGGAAAATGTTTGGAAATTTGTGGAAAATGTTTGGAAATTTGTGGAAAATGCATGAAAATTGGTGAAAAAAGGTCGAAAATGTTTGAAAAATGGTCGAAAATGTTTTAAAGTAAGAAAAATTGTCGAAAATGTTTGAAAATTTGTGGAAATGTTTGAAAAATGGTCGAAATTGTTTGAAAAATAGTCGAAAATGTTTTAAAGTATGAAAAATTGTCGAAAATGTTTGAAAATTTGTGGAAATGTTTGAAAAATCGTCGAAAATGTTTGAAAAATGGTCGAAATTGTTTGAAAAATGGTCGAAAATGTTTTAAAGTAAGAAAAATTGTCGAAAATGTTTGAAAATTTGTGGAAATGTTTGA
>JAQIXU010001235.1:0-19248 GCA_034701245.1 Strigamia transsilvanica | reverse complement strand
CGCGCCTGAATGACGTATTAATTCATCAGCGCCATCCAGTGACAATATTGTGCATTGGCGGAACTCGTTCCGTCACAAGTTGAACAATTTAATGTTTGGTTTGAAATTTAACAAAATATCAACTAGATTGGTAAAAATTGAACCAAATATCATCTAATTTGATAGAAATTTAACAAAGGGCCACGAATTTTGGTAAGAATAGAATAAAATTTTGTTAATTCGGTTGAAATTTAACAAAATTTCATTTATTTTAGCTGAGATTTAACAAAATTAAACAATAATTCATTTGTTTTGGTTGACATTTAATTTCATCTATTTTCATGCCTGTTGTTGTGTTCCAATGAATAAATCATCCCAATTGGGCTGTTGCTCCTTTGGTATTTAGGAAACATAAAATCATTTTCACAAAGCTTAAACCAATGAATATAATATTCCCAAAGTTAAATTACAACGTAAAATAAAAAATATTGCCAAATAATATTAAGTATACAGTATACAGTTGCAATCATTTGATGATTGTTTTGATATCACCATTGAAAAGTGCATCAAGCAATTACTATTCAACTGCATTAGCAGAATTTGGCTATCTTTATGCGTTTGGACATTACTGACCTGGGGAAGAGTTTATGGGACACCCTGTATTTTGGCCTGTACCAGAATATATTAGCATTTCACCGTATCCGCATCAACGGATCCGAGACTGAGAACGAAGCCAATTAAATTTAGATTAATAATTTCAATTCAATATTTGTATTTTAAAGTAATAATAAAATTAATTATCATTAAAATTATCCAAATTGTCTCGTCATTAATTTCTAATATAGGTTTCCCAGAGGTACCGTAAGTATTATAATTAACCACGACCAAGTCGGATCACGACAATATATTTTCGAAAATTATTTTTGGGAAATTCAGGTGTGGTAATTTTGAGGCCAAAAAGGTGTATTTATGGTCTGGGGCCCTTCTCGCAGCGGTTTTTGGGACCCCAAAGGCATATTTACAGTCTGGGGCTGTTTGCGCAGCCTTTTTTGGGACCCAAATCTTAAGAAATATAAAGAAAAAAAAATTATTTTATTTTATTTTATTTTATATTTTGTTGGAATTTTTGGGCCCCTAAAAATCGAAGAGGGGGCCCAATAATATTTTTGCATGGAGGTCCAAAATTTGAAGCTACGCCTCTGTTGTTATGATTGGTATTCACCAGCCTATCTTGGTTTGTGTCTTATTACCCACAAAAGCGCAATCGTCACATGCATAATTAAAAACAAGAGGGCGTTGAAGCAGAAAAATGAGTAGATATCTGTATATAAAGCGCAAATTCACCTTTCAAAAATTGATCGGTCCAAAAATAGCTTGATCTGGAAAATGATGCGCGGTCAAAAAATTTACATGGGCTGGGCCAAAAGTATTCTAAATTGCATGTTCGTGAGAAAGTATACATAAACTTCTAATGTCCAATTTTGCAATCAAATCTGTTGTGGAATTTTATATTGATTTAATAATTTATATTTTATTTATAGCATTTCAAGGTCTCTAAAAAGTTTTAAGAGTTCCCAGAAGATGAATCGAAATAATTCCGATCTTCTTATTTTTTTTTGTAATTCCA
Source organism: Strigamia transsilvanica (assembly GCA_034701245.1). Classification (NCBI taxonomy): domain Eukaryota; kingdom Metazoa; phylum Arthropoda; class Chilopoda; order Geophilomorpha; family Linotaeniidae; genus Strigamia; species Strigamia transsilvanica. The sequence goes on along the minus strand of JAQIXU010001235.1, from coordinate 17,642 downwards.
CAAATAAATTCAGATATTAGAGACTTAGCGATTTTCCCCAAACTCAAAACACAAACACAAATCCAAATGCAAACCTAAAATTTCATCACGTGATGACAATATTGCGTTGAATTGTTTGATCCAGTTCTGAAAAATGTTTGGGTTTTGAGTTTTGGGATTTGAGTTTTGAGTTTTGAGTCTTTTGAAATCGCAAACTCAAAACGCAATACCCAACACAATTTTACTTTTTACCCAAAATTTTTAACTTTGTGTTTGGGTTTGTGTTTGTGTTTTGAGTTTGGGGAAAATCGCTAAGTCTCTATTAATAATTAAAACACAATCTAGTAAAACCGCGTGCTCAGGTGTCGTAATTCTACAGTACAATTAGTTTGGCTTTGCTTGCACTTCTGAGCATTTGGGATGCATGAATAACCCCTACATTCCAGGAAATGGAAATGTAGGCCTTTACAACTGTTCATTTGTTGAAAATAAAAAAAGTAAAAATCCTTTTTTCCATTTTATTACACATATGCACATTCTAAGTGAACAGTTGAGTTCACTTGAACAAAAAAAATAATTCGGATATGCGTTCTCCTTAAACTCTTTTCAACCTTTTCCTGCGCCCACTATTATACAAAACTAGACAAAAATAAAATTAGACTTAAAATGCACTGGTTACAGTCGAAAACCTAGTCACACGACACATCTGCAACATGATGTCTAGACGCGGTTTCCAAGCTTACTTCGCAATTTTTGCCACATTTCAAACATTATATCTACTTCCGGTGTCTGAGAGCGCGAGACACCCATTTCCAGCCAACATCTTAAGAGGTACAGTGCAGCCAGAATAGAAATTGAACTTCGTCTAAAACTAAAAATATTTAATTAATAATTTTACAGAACATCCAAACAAGTGTTTTTCTTTCGCATTGGGAAAAGTTTTCAATGTTGATGACAGCTGGGAGCTTCCGGTTTGCGGCCGAGGCAGTTGCAGTCGAAGTCGGAATGGATTGGACGAGATAATTCAAACGTAAATCACAATTTGTGAAAAAGAATCTCGTTTTTTATTTTTTAATTTATTTTTTATTTTAAAAATGATCATCGGCAGTTGCCCGGAAACGTACGTCGACGCTGATTGCTACCTCACTCCGATAGACGTGAAAATGGCGTATCCGATGTGTTGTCCGAAGAAAGTGTGTCCGGGAGATAAAGGTTACATGGGCCGCGTGTGTGGCAACCAGCAAAAACGTCCTCCACCGAATCCACACGTTTAGATTCACCGTGATTACAGTTAAAAATTAAATCGTAATAAAATGAAATCAATTGAAATCCACATTTCTTATTTATTTTTCAATTTCTTTATTTGTAACGTTCAAACTCGTGAGACAAATGCAAAATTTAATGATAAAAAGAAAATAATGTTATCACATAAAGCGAAGTAAATGTTTGGAATTAAAAATAGTCGAAAAACGAAATCCAAATTTGATTTTTTTTTAGTGACTAGATATGCATAATTTAAACGTTATCTTCGATTTCTTCATCTTTAAGTTCCACAGTTTGTTCGACAGTTTCTGTGGTTTTATCGAGCGTTTCGTCCTTTTCGGTTGGTAATTCTCGGTTTTCTTCAACGGGTAAATCCAGCGACGAATTATTCTCATTATTGTCATCGGAATCTAGAATTATTTCATCCGGATCCGGTGCTCGCGGAAGGAATTCTTCGCCCGGAAACATTTCGAGGAACAAAGATTTGGCCTAAAACGGGAAAAAAAATTAATTTATTTCGTTTTTTTTTTAAATTTTTAGATTTTTAATGTTTTCATTTACTTCGGAAACGGTGGAATCAAAATCGAAATCATGTCCGGGACCGGAAGTTAGGGTTATTCCGGTCGGGCACTCGTTCTTCATGGAATCGGGAATAATTTCGCATCGATTGAAATAGAGAGACCACAAAATTTTTGGTTTTTTCGTGTCGGTTTCACAGTCGCCTAAATTAAAAATCGATCTACCACAAACGAAAAATTACAAAATAATTTCCTTTTTTTGTTACCGTAATGCCCGGATTCAAATAAGATTTCCAGCGCAAATTTGAAATCATCTTCGGCGGTTGCAGTTTGATTGCAAGTCATATGAACAACGCCTGAAAAATCGTAACAAAATCAAAACCGGAAAAAATTGCAATATTTTGTCGATCAATTTCATTACATAGTCCCAAAGGACAGGCCATTGACGACGGACACAATTCGAGGACATTAATAGCACTTTTTATAGCTCCACCTGCTGGCAAACGAAGCAACGTTACCTGTAATATAATTTAAAAAAATTCATTTTTCGTTACAAAATATGAAATTTAATTTAAATATGAACTTTAATGACCTTACTTGTTCTTTATCCGCCTTTAAAACGGATTTATCCGTTATAAAAATAGCTCGGGATATTTTCCTGAAATAAAAAAAAAAATAAAAAACGAATTTTTAATTTAATTATTTAATTTTTACCTTTCTGTAATTTGTTTCTCTGGTATTTGGCTCAAAAAGTAACCGGTCTCCATGACGACGCGTCTATAAATCACAATTCATTTAAAACCAAACGCAAAAATGGTATTCCGAAAACTTACCTGCAATTAATCCGTTTGTTTCGTGATATTACGCCCGTAATCGTCCCCGAATCGTTCAATATTAAAGCTTCGGCCGCACGTTTCAAACAATACACGCCGCCAAACACGGCGCACAACCTGCAAATAGAAAAATCAATCAGTTTTCTTGTGTTTTTCGAATCGTAAATCGAATACCTGCAAAAACATTGCGGTAATTCACCGCTGCCGTACAACGGCCACAAAAAAGGCGTGTTGCCGTAGCGCCCTAGCGATTTCAGAAACCTCTGAACAGCGACTAAACCCTTAGAATTAAAAAAAAACATTCAAATTTATTAGTAAAAATTCAAAAATTCGAAAATCGTTGGTACTTCGATCGTCGGCGCATCTTTTCCCACCATAGCTATGGCGTGTTGGACGTAATGCTGGACGTTCGGCGTTAGTTTTCTCGCTTTTAGAAATTCAGCGAAACTTTTGTTTTCAAAACCTGTGGAATAAAAAATGCAATGTAATTGAATATAAATAAAAGGATGGTTTTCAAAACCTCGGTATTCGTCGGGATGTTGTTCATATTCCATGCAAAACGTCAATAACTTCATGAGCATGCGTTTCTCCACGATCGTCACATCTCGGGTGCTGAAAACATCCGCTCTCGAGCAAGGAACCTTTCGGGAAAAACAAATCGTATTGTATCGTTTAAGGCAGTGATTTTTCCGTCGTTTTACTTGTTCGAGTTTCCCATTCAGGTACGTGAGGACTCGAGTTACGCATTTAAATTCGGCGTAACGGGCGATATTCGACGAGATTAGTAAATTGACGAGCGATCCTTGCGAAAATAGAACCTGAAAATGAAGATTTCTTAGGTTTCGGATTGTGGAAATCGATTTTCTTGAACCTTCGGTGCTAAATCTAAATTGAATTTCCTCGAATTCGATTCCAAATCCTTCCAATGCTTAAATTCGGGCTTAATAATTTCTTTAGTTGGTTTGATTTCGACCGTAGTTGCTTCAGCTGACGCGCAAGGTGCTGGAAATGAGAAAGGAAATCAATTTTAAATCGATTAACCGTTTTCAATTACAATATTAACCGGTATCCTGTTCGGATTGAATTTCGTCGGATGATTTTTCATCCAATTCGATTGACTTTACGATTTCTTCGATTTTCTTTTCAACCGAATCAAGAGCTGATATTTCTTCTTCCGTTTCCTCCGGTATGCATTCCCTTAGAACAAAAATAAAAAAATATTTACTTCAGGTCGGTTTTATACATCAAACTGATTTTTATTACTTGATTAATATTTTCTCCTTGATATTACTTATGAAATTGTATTCGTCCGATAACGTCAAAACTGTTTCTCCGTCGGAAAGCAAAGATTTGTAATCGACGTCGTCGGTTTGCGAAATGCATTGAGAATTATCCGAATGAATCCATTTTCTTATTCCGTCTAAATTAAAAGATGCCCAGTCGTTGCCGTAGTATTCCTTCCTGCGAATGGAGTTAAAAAATACTTTATTTCCGAGGCGAAATTGTTTGTTTCGTGCAAATCAAATGACCTGTCGAGATGTAAAACGGTTTTTCCATTCCTGGCCGCCGCAGCCGCCAAAATTGATTCCGGCATTCCTAGAAAAGAAACGAGTGTCAATGTATGATTCATGTATTAAATTAAACAAGTAATCATTTAAACGAGAAATTCATCGTTTTTGATCGCGATCGTGAGCGTTAACACATCCCCACCTGTTCCCAAAACGACCACATCGTAATCAGATGCCAAATCGTCGTCCATCTTTATTTTTAGTTCGGCTCGCCCAGCTGTTTGCGCAGAAATCAACGCGTAAAAATGCCGTAAAAATTTGTTTCTGTAATAAAATAAAGGCATGAATTTTATTAAATCCAAAATGAATTTTAAACTCTTATTTAATCTATTTTAAAATTTTAAAATTAATGCCTGTCGAGACCGCTATTGGTTTACGTAAACGGCACCCATCTTGCAACGCACCAGCCGTGCAGTCTGCCCTTTTATTTATTTTCTATTTATTTTATCCACTTGCTACTGCGATGCTATGCTGTTCCTTACAAAATAGGGCAGAACTGATTCGACAGATGTAAAAGGGTATGACATAAGAGTGAAACTTATCGCTCCGATTATAATTATCAATTTTGCTGTTGTATTTCAGATTGACATAAAAGTTAGCAATTTGGACCTGCAGGGAAGTCATGTCACAGGTGAAGTAAAATATCTACTTAACGTGGCAATTAAATCACAACGTGCACGGATGAGAAAATATGCCAATTCTGCACGTGTTGATTGAGTCTTAACACGCTTCAATCGAACTGGGAAATTAAAAATGACCGTAGCAAACGTGCGATGAATGATCGGTGACACGAATTAAATTTGTGATAAGGATTTATTTCCTTTTTGCAAATTCATCACTTGATAATGTGTTTTTACGCAAATTATCAGCTGAAAAAATACATAATCGGGAAACGATATTTTCAAATAAATTCAAATTAAATTTCATTAGTTGTGGGAAACAAGTTTAGAATGTTTGCGCTTGTTTTTGGCGCATCCAGCATGCAATCTGATTGCGTAACAAAATTTTATTGGAATTTTCCAATCTGATTCATGTTGGAAGTTATCACTTGATGAGGGAATGCTGGGCAAATGTTTCTTTTTATTCTATAACTCATTGCAAAGAGGGAACGTGATTTTGCTTCACTGGTATTGTTTTATGACAGTTTTTGCGCACCAATTCTGGTTGGTTTATTCATTAATTTTTTTAATTTTTTTTTTTTAGAATCTTTTATTGAGCTTGGAATGAAAATTAGGTTTCAAATTCAACTACAGCATTCAGCAGTATTAGAATAAGGTATTTATATTTTTTAGAGGTTTTATCTGTTAGGTGTGTGTAGGAATTGCATATTTTAGTGTGTGGTGGGTTCTTGATGAAATTTGTGTGTGGATTATGGTGTGCAATTGAGACAACAAACCAATAAGGTAATCTAACTGAGATGTTATAAGTTGCATTAGTTTTTTAATGTTTGATTAAAATTAACTGGAATTGTTTTAAAATTTTCAGTTTTAGCTGTAATTGTGAATGATGTCATTCAATTAACCTAAAAAAAGCGAATTCTGTAGCGGTATCATTTCTAATGGATTTTTTTTTTTTCAAAGCGATCAAATTGAACTTTCATCATTTTTTGGTGATAAAGCGAGATTGAGTGCTAATTTTAGTTGTTATTCATTTTGATTAAAGTGTATCAGTTGATCGAATATGCATTGTCACATTTAAATAATGAACTTACAAGTTACTAGATTCAACTATTTTTACAAACTGATGATAATGGAGTCTCTGATTATCAATCCGAAACTCAATGCATCTATAAGCAGGGGCGGCGCTAGGCACTAAGCAGGCCATGCGGCGCATGGGGGCGCCACATTTCGAGGGGCGCAAAATGTCCAGAAGGGGCGCGGACATGGCATTCACGGCCACGGGCAACTTTGCGATTTGGGGGTTGGGGCGATATATTTGAAATTTGCATGGGGGCGCCAGACCAGGTGGCACCGCCCCTGTCTATAAGTAACAAATCACTTAATAATCACGTGACAAAACATTTTAAACACACAGAATATAAAAGGTTAAGTTAGGCTGCTCAACAGAAGCAATCCAAAAAGATAGTCTCCATTCATTATCTAAAATACAGTGTAGGCTGTGCGCACTGGACATAGGACAATAGGAATCTATTTTGTAGAATTTCGGGATGCGTTGCTTTGTCCAGAGTCCCGATTGGGGAGCTGTCCAGACGGGGAGCAAATTATCCACACAGCTGTCCAGACGGTGCTTTGTCCAGTCCATACAGCCTACAGTTTGCAACCTAACCATCAACTTGTCACGGACACGTGGTTTGGGCACTGCAGCGCCCCATTTATTTTCAATTTTTTCCAATGCGCATCTATTGTGCTCACCTTGCCTTTTATCTTAAACCAGTGGTCCCCAACCTTTTTAGCGCCGCGGACCGGTCAACGTTTGATAATTTTACTGCGGCCTGGTGTATTGGAAATTTGGAAATTACAGTTGGTTATGACTAATTTATGGTCTAAAAATAGACATTATTGCCTCATTTCCTTGTTTTTCTGAAATGTAGCCTCACCCAAAGGCCGTACGAAATTCGACTAAGGGTGGTTGAGAGCCGAATTTTTTTTTTTTACGTAATTCTGATTTTTAAGCAGGGCCTTGGGCGGCCCGGTACCATTTGATCCACGGACCGGTACCTTTTATTTTTGGACTGATCAACTATTTGTAGGTAGTGATGCGCTCTATTTTTAGCTTCTATTTATTTTTATTTACTAAAACCCCTCTTTTTTTTTAAATTATTCACAAAATAGTTTATTCCAATAACCACAGATCACCAAGTGACCTTTGGCACCTATTCCTAACACTTGTTGTCAAGGCAGCAACGTAGCTGGTTGCCTGCTTTGCTCTCCTTAGTTAATCTAGGCTTAGTTGCCAGAGCAACAACATCCCTTTGGACGCACGTGCCAAACCTACTTCGATGGTCCTAGACCATCGAAGTCCAAAGGGTTCTACCCTGCACTGCCTCATCCAACGGGTGATAATTTTTGAATATGTGCCAACATCTTAAACCACATGTTCAGTGGCAACACTTGCCCCTAGCAATGGGATGAAATCAGACAAAGTTCTTTTCTTGTCCATACACAATTGGTTGGACAAGAAGCCTACCGTAAAGCTTCGTTTATAGGCCGGTGTTCAATTAGACGCTGGGGTGTCGGAGACAAATTAGCAAATAGAAGCCGGGTCCCAATGTAAGCCAGGTCCCAATTACATAATGCATACGTGTATACGTTAACAACACGTTTTTTGCATTTTCTTAGTGAAAAATTGCAGTTTGTTGCTGAAAAAGTGCATTTTCTTGCTGAAAAAGTGCATTTTCTTACAGAAAAAGTGCATTTTCTTACTGAAAAAGTGCATTTTCTTACAGAAAAAGTGCATTTTCTTACTGAAAAAGTCCATTTTTTTACTGAAAAAGTGCATTTTCTTACTGAAAAAGTGCATTTTCTTACTGAAAAAGTGCATTTTCTTACTGAAAAAGTGCATTTTCTTACAGAAAAAGTGCATTTTCTTACTGAAAAAGTGCATTTTCTTACAGGAAAAGTGCATTTTCTTACTGAAAAAGTCCATTTTCTTACTGAAAAAGTGCATTTTCTTACAGAAAAAGTGCATTTTCTTACAGAAAAAGTGCATTTTCTTACAGAAAAAGTGCATTTTCTTACTGAAAAAGTGCATTTTCTTACTGAAAAGTGCATTTTCTTGCTGAACTGTTTTCGAAATACACGCCAGTTCCGAATAGTGGCCCGGTCTAAATTACTACGTAGCGGGGGATGGGGGGGGGGGGGGTCGAGGCCAAAAAAAAATAACCACCCGGGCCACTATTCGGAGCTTTATGGTAAATAATATAATTTGGTTGTTAACGTGGCATCGGATTTCCTATTTGGCCAAGGTCCGCGACTGCTGGCAAATACAAGAAAAGGATTTCTGAAGCGTGCATGCGCATTACTACATGCACACCCATATGTTATACATCAAATCATCTCAGAATCGAGAACGTGACAAACTGTTGTACAAATTTGCAAGCAACCAAAAACCTCACTGTAGTAGTCTGCACCTGGTATCTTGATGGCAAATTCAAACACGAAATTCATTATCTTACACACGGTGAATAGTGCCATTATCTGTTGTATTTATCAAAATGACCTGTTGGGTATTTGTGCACGGGCAGCGATTTGTCAGCTGAATTTTGGCATCAAGATATCCAGCGCAGACCCAATTTCCTTCCTCTTCCTTCCTTTTTGCTTAATCTTCCCATGTGCTCACGCCCTAAATTATATTTACACCTTGCAGCTTGGATAAAAATTGAAAAAAAAACTCCATTTTTATGTAAATTTTACCAAATAAATTGAATTTACCTGAAATTTGAAAGCGAAGGGAAAATTTGGTTTAAAATGCCCATTGATAAGTAAAAGGTTCCTGGCTCACATTTTGTGGTTACAATGGAGTTTTATCAAATGGCTCTATATCACATTTTACAATGCAATATGCTAGTTGAGGTAAAGTTTGCCTTAAAAATACCTACCAAGCACATAGCTTATTGCTATTGGTAATCCAGCCATTTAACAGCTGTGGTTAAATAACTGCATCTGTAGTTTATCACCTACAGAGTAGATAATCATTGGTGGAATGGTGGAGCTAGTGCCACATGTTTGCTGCTTATTTTAATTTAGAAAAACTCTTTTAAACCTTGAATCTTAGCATTTTTTGAAAATTTCTTGAAAATTTTTTGAAAATTTCTTGAAAATTTTTTGAAATTTTTTTGAAAATTTTGAATTTTTTAGATGAGATTTGTTGCTGCACTAACTAGTTGTGTATGTTTCGTTTGATTTGATAACTGGTGATATAATCTACGTATTGAGATTTAATTTTCTCTGACTGCCAGTTACGTAAGAGAGGAGTAGGTAATGCTGATTGCTGATTAGAATTGTACTAGCAGATTGGGTTAGTTGTTTTAAATACATGCAAACATGAGTGCTTCAAATTCAAGGAAGATAAGTTCATTTCGGGATGATTCGATCCATGATTTAATAACTTCGGATGAACTGGCTGTGACCTTTCAAAATGAGAAAAAGGTTCGAAAGGTAAGGAAGGTTCTTTTGTATTTTTACACTGGCAAAATTTGTCAATATTTGTCTAAAATTAATTACAAATCCAAGATTGTACAAATGTTTCATCTTAATTGCAGTGGCAGTGTGTTATTTCCATTATTAATTGAGATAATAAAAACATAATAAATTTTATGATGCAACAATAAATTGGGTGTCTTGTCATAAGATATTTTTTTTGTTACGCATAATATGTATTTGAGAGCCTGTGTGAAATAATAGCGTTGAGGAAGCCACTTGTTTAATTCTAACTTTACTTAAATACTCTAATTCAATACCATCCATTGTCACAAAAGCTCTCAACCATAATCCACAACCGGTTGCGTTATTTCATTGCCATTTTCAATCATGACTACCGCTCCAATATACACTATTGATGTAATTTTTAAATTATTTAATGATTTTTTTAATTTTTTTTATTTACTTGCTTATTTTTAGCTTCAAGTTATGGATAAATCACTTGTGGAAAATGCTGTGTATAATCAGAATCATGGAAGTACTAAAAAATCAGGCGACGAGGAACTTGGAAATAATACTCCGGTAACACCGAACAACTTATCCACATCACCGATCAATGAGGTCCAAGGATCCACTATCAGTTTGGAAAGCATTTATGCTTCGAGAAAAGTTGAACATCCAACGACGTAAGTTGCGTAAAAGCTAACGAGATAATTAAACTAATTTCTTTTCTAATAACAGCAACTGCGAGACAATGATGCATATATTAAAGGGAAACATTGGTACAGGAATTTTGGCCATTCCAGAAGCATTGAAAAATTCTGGTTTAACAGTAAGTGTTTATGATTCTTGGAATATATAAACATGCTTAAATTATTTTTAATTTTTAATTAGGTTGGCACAATTGGGATCTTACTTATTGGCGTAGTGTGCATACATTGTATGCATGTACTAGTGAAATGCGCCCATGAATTATACGTCAGGTAATAAACACTGTTAGCTTTTTTGTTTTGTTTAAAGCGCATGAAACTTGAGTCTGTTTATTTTCTAATAAATTTTTAATAGGCAGCGTGTTTCGAGTCTCGATTACATGGATGTAGCACAACTTAGTTTTAAAACAGGGCCCAAACAGTTACAAAAATTCCATAAGGTCATTAGGTAGGAAATATAATGAAAAAAATTAAAGAATGAGTTATTTTTTATTTTTCTCCAAATAGAGTATTGACTATAATATTCTTATGTGTTACACAACTTGGATTCTGTTGCGTTTACATGTTGTTTGTCTCGACTAACTTAAAACGGGCATTCGATGTCATCACTCATTCCGATTTACCGCACGAAGCATACATGGCCATGTTTTTACCGCTATTAATCTTACTGACCTTTGTGCGCACATTGAAACACTTAACGATCGCATCGGCGACTGCCAACGTACTTTCTGTCGCATCTTTTTGCATTTTGTTCTATTTAATCGTCAAAGACCTGCCGCCTACAAGCAGTCGGAAGGACTTTGCGACATGGAGCCAACTACCTTTGTGGTTTGGCATTGCTGTATACTCCTACGAAGGAATAAGTCTGGTAGGTTTAACAAACTTCCAGGATCTCGGTCATTTTAAAATCTTGGTTTTCCGAGACGTGATCAGAAGGTTCCGAGAGTAGCGAGATCTGGAAGTACACCCAACCCTCGCTATACGTCCGCTCTTTATACGGCATTTTGCTATAACGGCCTTAGGGAAGTATGGCACTTTTTCGATTTACAGCCAAAAAGTCAGGAAAATCCCCTGTGTACGTTCCCCTGATTCGTTGTACGGCTTTTCCCTTTACACCCAACTTTTCCGGAACGTATCTAGGCCGTAAAGCGAGGGTTGGATGTATAGTTTTAACATTCATTTTTAGTGGTGTTTGGATTGAGTTTTTTTTGTTTTGTTTGGTAGGTGCTTCCATTAGAAAATAAGATGAAAACGCCGCAAGATTTTGGCGGGTTAACTGGTGTACTTAACACGGGGATGGTTATTGTCGCATGTATGTACACTGCGGTTGGTTTTTATGGTTACTTAAGATATGGCGAAGGCGTTGAGGGCAGTGTTACTTTAAATCTTCCAGATGATGTGTAAGTGGGTGATAAATGGTCAGGTTGGTCAATGGCTTGATATATAATTGATTGGTGATTTTTTTTTAGCTTGGGACTGAGTGTGAAGTTAGCATATGCAGTTGCCATTTTTTTAACCTACACCGTTCAGTTTTATGTACCGATTCAAATAATGTGGCCGATCATCGAGAACAGATTGCCAGGAAGGCTTCACGATTACAAAAGTGCATTGGAAAACACATTCCGAGCAATCATGGTTTTATTAACATGTAGGTTTTAGTGTTTTTAATATTACAGTCTGCAGTCTTGGGAAGTAACGAGTTTCAAGTAACGCGTTACCGGTAATTAGTTACTTTTAAAGAGTAACTGTAATGATTATTAAAGTTACTTTTTGCTGGAATAAATGGAATGAAACCCTTCAAAATGAAAGACAGTTACGCAAATCTCACAGAAAGATTTTCACTTTGTACTGCTATCAATTACTTTTAATTTAATTCAGTAAAAAATAACATAGTCACGTTTCAAGATACAAGTTAATTTTTCTGAGTGATTGTAACGGTAACGAGTTACTATTGAAAAAATAAAAACTAGTTAGTAAAAAAAAGTAATATTTTCCCAAGACTGGTAGTCTGCAATGGATGTCTGGATGCCAAAATCAATGTGAAAAATCAGTGTCTGCCACACAAACACAACAAATACAGTTGAACCCCGATTACGCAAACACCCGCATCTCACTTATATCAGTCTAGAAGCAAAGAAAACTTGGTGATTTTTTACAAACTTTTGTAGAATAAAATACAGTATGTTGTATGTCATAAAAAGCAGTAATGTATACATGGAAAACATAGAAGAAGGTTTTGTTTTTGTGTATGTGTACATAAACTTTTAATGTTCAATTTTGCGAACAACTTGGTTTTATGAACACCCATGTTCCCCAATTGGTTCGGATAATCGGGGTTCTACTGTGCATGATTTGTATAAATCTTTGATTCGTGTTTCCACGTGCAAAAAATGAAATTTGGTGTTTGAATTTGGCAATCAAAACGAATGAAATGTCGGAGAAATTGTTTTCTAAATTTGTTGACTTTGGCGTTTACTTTTGCAGTTACGTTGGCAGCTTCCTTAACGGACTTAGGAGCGCTGATTTCCCTAGTTGGAGCAGTCAGTGGAAGTTACTTAACAGTGATTTTACCTCCAGTTTTGGAATTGGTTACATTCTGGGAGCATGGAATTTCCAAATGGACAATAGTAAAGGACGTGTTGATATTTGCAATGGGTATACTGGGATTTGTAACTGGAACGTATGCCAGTATTCAAAACATCAAATGAAATGAGCTCTCTATTTTTAAATGGCTTCATTAGTTTTTAGTAGCCATTAAGTATTGTATGTAAATATAAAATACTTTACTTTATTTATGTGATTATAATTAACTTGTGGTGATGTTGCGTGCAATGATTTCACATTTTAGCCACACAATCAACCCAGTGCCGGATTAACCCATGTAGAGGCTGTTAAGCCGCCGAAATCTCGGGCGCCCCCTTTGCACTTTGCAAATGATATCCTAATACGTTTTGAACAACAAAATCTTGATAAACCAATTTTATTAAACAAAACAAACATTGATATTTTCAAAAATCATTGTACGATTGCGATGTCGGCACTGGTTCATCAGAACCGGCAAAGTTCTCTTTCAAAATCAAATTCAATATTATTTTCATTTCTTGTCGCGGGGCTCCTAAAAGGCATGGGGCCCATAGACCGGTGCCTACTTGGCCTAATGGGTAATCTGGCACTGCAATCAATCATCTTGTTCTATTTCTCTACAATTTAATTATTCAAATACAGATATAAATAATAGTTGGTGGCTTCAAAAATCAAAGATTATTCACTCAAAACTGAATGATTGGAAATTGATTTGTTCTTTGAATGTTTTTGATTGGCTTCATCCGGTTGCTATTGCACAAGGCGAACTCGGGGAATCGAAACTGAAATAATACATTATTTGTAAACCATGTTATGACCTCGTGTTTCGCATATTCCAGTTCCAGCTTACTTTTATCGTCCGGCAATTTATTGTACATGGATGCGGGGAAGGTTATTGCAGGCGTTTCATCATTGTCAGCTGCTTCTAATGCGTTGTTGGCTGCTTCTAATCTGTTGGCGATTGTATTTCTAATTGGCAGTTCATTATTAGCATAGTATCCAGTAGCTCGACGGTTAGCTAGACTAGCTTTGCTCGGTGCATATCCGTTTTCGATCCTTTTGTTTGAGTGATCATTTATGCTGACTTTTGTGTACATTCCAATTACTAAGATGTGAAAAACAGAATAGTGAGACGTTGTGATAAAATTTTATAAAATGTGCTTTGTGATTGAGTTACGTCTAACCTTTTGGAGGTGGTAAGCTGGTAATGTTGGAATTAGATGACCGAGAAGAAGAAATTGAGTTCTGTTTTTTAAATAAAAAAGAAAGAGGACGTAAATAGACATTTTGTGGAAGGGACTTTTCCCTGATGGTTTTTTCTTATAAAATTTGGTGTCTTAATTAATTGTATGTCACATCGGTTTTGTGTTCACAACGTCTTTCAAAACATCTGCACGCAAGCCGCAAGCTATGAAAGGGGTTCAATCATTTCGTCGCCGGTCATTTCGTTGCCGAAATTACCCCCGTGAGGGATGATTATAAATCAGCCCGGAGCGTAGCGGAGGGATCTATGCGTAGTGGGAATTATGTGCATACAGTAGAATCAGAATGGCATAGCGGTAGAAGTATTAAATGTATTAACGATGTGACTTAAAATGTGTATTTCCCAAATTAATTTTTCATTCGGGTGGACATGATAATTACTTCTCTTCTAGCTGTATGCGTCAGTTGGGGTTCTCTTGCTGCATCTCCATTTTGTGTTGGCGGTTGAAATGACCAATTGCTTTTGTCTAAATTCTCAGTGTAACCCGTATTCTCATATCCTGTCGAGTTGTCATCTTCACTGTCATAATCTTTTAAATCCTGTTACAATTTAAATTTCTATTAATTGCTATTATCTCAAGAAATAGGTTGAACTTACATAGCTGGAATCAATTTCTTTTCCAAATGGATTGTCATATTTTTCTTTAAATAATTTGTAGCAGGTTAGCATTTTTACCAGGAAAATTATCTAAGAGAAAATTTGAGTGTATAATACATGCACAAGCCTGTCAGCCTGTAATACTTACATTGATAATCCAGTAGATTCCAATTTTTGAGCAGTAGATAGGTACAAACATCAAAGCAACAGCAGCAGCAAAGCTCTCCCAAAAATCTTCAAGGTCCTGTACCTTTGGGACAATTTCAGTTATAATCATGGAAACATGATGAAGACCTGAATAATACCTGTGACAAAATGGAGTCTACATTGTCACCCTTCAGTAGAAAAATCGAGAAATAAATTGTGGTGGCTACATCAGTGACACAAATGATGGCAGTCACAAAAATGTAATGCAACAAATGTTTATAATTATTCTTTAGACAAGGAGAAATGGAAATTATGAATAAGTAAAGATTCAAAGTGCAAATGTTGTTTGTTTTCTTACAGGAATGTTGTGAGCAGCCACAAAAATGTTTAGTACAGCAAATATCCATATTATGTCTAATGCAGTGTATATTGAAAACCATGCTGTGTATCCTGCAAGAAAATAAATGAACACTTGGAATGAGTACACAATAATTGATCCAGGAACCATTGGGGGTTTTTGGGTTAGGTGTAAAAGTCAGAATTTGGTCACCTCCTATTCCAATAGATGATTCCGTTTTATTTCTGATTAATTGAATGAAATCCTTGAATTTGTCAGTTCGTGTGGAATCATTTGTAGAATCATTTGAAGAATTATTGGGTGGAGTTGAAACGACAGGTAAGCTGCTTGTTGTTTCTGTTGAACTCACTGCAACAAATGAGATGAAGAATGTAAGCACTTTTTTAAAATACTTGGTTGTTAGATGACAAATAAAATATGTTGTTTTTCTTCATAGGCCTTTCGACTCTTGCCGGTCATCTTCAGTGGTTACAATGAATCTCCAACTTGTTTTCTCTTAATAACGGACAAAAGGCCGATGGAGAAAACTGCGTATTTTATTTGTCACTTCAAAACCAAGTATTTTCATCAAACTTGAAGTGATACGCATTTGAAATGGAAGATTTTATTATGTATTATTATTCTTGATAATGAGACAGCAGCTTGACTAACCTGTAATAGAATGGTTGCTGACATTGGTAGGCAAAACTGTGGATGTGGATGTGGATGTGAATGTGGACTCAGATGTGACATGAATAGTAATGAGAACAGCTAAACCAAAACAAGCTTCAACCTGCAATTGTGAATACAAGGACCGGTGTACAGTGCGTTTCACAAGTACAAAAACAGTAATAAGTAATAAGTAGTAACAAACCAAAAGGATAAATTTATTTATTTCGTTATTTCTAACAATTAGAAACACTTGTTAATATTATATTGGTCCAGTTTCATACAAATTTGTCAAACCAATTTTAAATCATACAGATAAATCAAATTTTTGGCTCATTTTGCTGTATTTGTGATTCGTATTCAGGATCTAGCTAGTAAATAACATCAACATTTTATATTTATCTGACCCTGCCTGCTTGGGAGTGGGGCATTAATTTTCTCAGAAAAATGAAGATCAGATACCAGCAGGGTGCGTCACTCACTGTATCTTAATTTCATTTCATTTCATTTTTTTAAGCTTGCCTAAATGAAACGAGTCAAAACTTCAAGATTTAATCAAGAGATGATTTTCTTCTTATAATTTATGGGAGTGATTGGCAAGAAATGTTTCAGTGATTTTTGTGTTAAGAAAATGTTTGACTTGTTGGGTGTGATTAAAGATTAGATTTAAAGAGGTGGAAACTTACTAGTGTGACTCCGGCAACTGTGTATAAAAGTGTTCTCTTCTTTCTGGGTTCAACAACCATACCTGGAAACAATGGGTTCCGAATAAAGGTAAACTCGCATTTAATCTCGTAACTGAAACATAAAACCAGCTATGTTTGATCAGGTGATAAAAATTCCTCCCTTTTTTATGCTTGCAACCTTTGTTCTGCTACGTCTGTGATAACGGTTTATCTTGCAAGTGCCATCGGAATTAAATATTTGAAATTATCCACGTGTAATTCAATCAATGTTGTTTATACTATTAAAAAATAAAAAATATTGAGAAACAATTTTTTTTTTACAATTGCTGTCAATAGTCGACAAGATTCAATAAATAAATGAAACAAGAAAAAAAAATACAATTACTGTTAACTAAATTGATTAATTTCTATTACGAAACTTGCAGCAACATTACAGGTACTGGAGAAAAACTAGGTACATTCAAAGTTGAAATCCAAATTCGACTTATCTTAATCTGAATTATAGATAATTTATGTGTGTCATTTCGATCAGCTCCATATAGTCATTAGTAATTTGTTTGATTTGTCTGAAATATCTTGTAGTCACAGATAAGTGATCTAATTTACATCATTGAGATGATAAGTTAATCAGAATAAGTGACTTATTGATAAGTCACTCCAGTCATGACTTATCAAATGACTTATTTGGTCACTTGGATAAGTCATTCAAAATGGATGCTAGTATGTCTTGTATACTAAATCCAACCTAGAGTTGGAGTAGAGAAAGCACATCTGACCATGGTGGTAACTTATGCAAATCTGGACTATTCAAATGACAAAGTAGGTAGCACTGTGGAAGGCCTGTAGTGACATGAAAACTCCTAGTACAAAATAATGCACGTGATCACCAACAACTGGCATTGGTCAAGTGCTGTGAACACAGCAGATGCCACTTCAGCAGAAAACTGGTCCAGAAATGAAGAAATGAAAATTGCTATGTGATTATTCTACGACGTGCACTGAAGACACCACATCTCGAATGGTACGTCTCTCCGACATTCCAAGTCAAAGAAACGTACCATTCGAGAAGTGGTGTCTGAGAAGCGTACGTCGAATAAGACACCCTAAAATATGTTTTTTTTCCTAAATTTTAATTGATTAGGATTAAGTTTTTTTAAGGTGAAGTGTTAGGATTTCTTTGGCACATGGAGCACAGGATTTCACCAATATTTAACATTGTTTTTTTTTACTGTGTGACGGTAGCAAATTTGGGTTTTACATTTACAGAATACACTCAACCCTTGCTTTACGGCCTAGATAGGTTCCGGAAAAATTGGTTGGCTGTAAATCAAAATGCTGTATAACGAAACGAATCAGGGGCAATTCCCCCTGATTCGTTATGGAATTTTC
>JAQIXU010001234.1:0-19279 GCA_034701245.1 Strigamia transsilvanica | reverse complement strand
ATTTTGTTGGAATTTTTGGGCCCCTAAAAATCGAAGTGGGGGCCCAATAATATTTTTGCATGGGGGCCCAAAATTTGAAGCTACGCCTCTGCATATATTGCTGATTGAGTCATTAGGTTGATTAATTTCTAATTTCAAATAAAAATAAAGGAATTTAAATAGATGTTCCAACAAAAAGAGTCTTTTGGTGTTGGGTTCTTCACCTCTTCATCATTGAAGATTTTAATGTCCAATCTAGTACAATGTAGTACAAAATGTATTCTCAAGCTTATTACATATTTTTGGACCATCCGGTAATCGGCAATACACAAATTCTTCTGGCTATTACAGTTGAGTTGTTTGATTCTTCCAAAATTGTGCTATCTTGTGTCAAGTGGTGGAACAAACATGTAATAAATCCAACTTGAAGAAAGAGGGAGCCTGCAACGTGTCGCCACCTGAATCTCCAGGGAGTCTTCCTTCTAATAGCGGTGTGGGTGGAACATACCCATGGGTCCCCCCACAACGATTTATTACCCTTCGCGCCCTAGGCCGCGCAATATGGCGAGTGGGGGCGTTGCAGGGCTACTTCCGGTTGGTTTTGTCTATTACCCTTATCAGTGAAGCCAGTGACCCCCAAGTCGTTAATTATTTCCTAATGGCTTAATTGGAAACCCTGTATGCATCTCAGTGCGCCTGGTCTAATGCAATTTGATGGAACCGTGGCAGGGACCCCTGGAACGGAAATTTATTCACATTTTTCCGTTCGTTCATTTATAATTTCTCGCTTTTTGTTTCGTTTTAGAGGATGATGGCGATGGCGGATCTTTGGAAAATGGCGGACGGAGACGGAAGAAGCCCCGCAGAAATCGAACCACGTTCACCAATGCCCAGTTAAATGCTTTGGAACGAGTTTTCGAGCGGACACATTATCCAGATGCATTTGTTCGAGAGGAATTAGCGCGGCGTGTTAGCCTTAGTGAAGCCAGAGTTCAAGTAAGTATGTGATGGCCCGTTTCCCATCCGCTTGTTTTGGTCCAGTGTCCCGAAAAACTTTCTCGGGATGCAAAAATGTCTCGGTTTTTAAAAATCGATCAATTGCTCATAATGAGAGTGGTTTAATTGGTTTGATTTGTGTCAAAATTATACACGTGTATAGATTTTCACTGAAAAGTCAACGACTTCTTGATTATTAAGAACAAGATGGAGTTATTAGAATGCTCACACCGAAGAGTACAGGTTCACGCTTCAATTTAAATACGTAGGCGGTTCTGGTCCCGGAATTCGAAAGAAGTGCTTGAAGAGATTGTATCCAGTTCTGCCATTTGGTGTATTATGGCTAATTTTTTGGGCAATTTTGTATCGCTAATGGGTGTCTCGGTTTTTTATTTCCAAAATCTGGTCACCCTGGATGCCTTTTTTTGCGGCCGGCGAAGCTTTGTGGGAAAGTACTCTTCTGTAGTAAAGTTCATGGTTTTAAGTTTTGTCTTTCGTTTTTCCTACCTCAGCCGATTATGATGTGGCCCACCACTAGACTCATGGTTTAAATTGTGGTCCTCGAACACTTTTTAGTTGGAAATCCCTGATGTAGACTATGTAGCTGTACCGGTAACTTACTATTTTTCCCCATGCAAGACCATTAGCATTAAAACGGTGAATCGGATAATAACTGTTCACAACCGAAGAAAATACTTCATCGTAATCTACTCCGTAGGTTTGACAGAAACCCTGCACAACCAGACTACCGTAAACCAGGGTTACTTTGAGCAAGTTTTTCTTTAATTTTTAAATAACTAGGAAACTAGAAAGCTAGACTTTTTACATTAAAAACAAAAATAAACAATTTAAAAATATTCTAATTAATCAAAGTTGGTCCCAAAGGTCCAAAGAAAATTCTAAAAAAATCACCATTACCATGGGCATCACCATTATTAAACCTCATGCAGATAGGGTGAGAAATTCGGACTTTTGGCATTCGGGGTACAAGTTCCGACATCTTTCAATTACACCCCCCAACGGACATTCGAGCAGGGTTATTCCATCTCCACTCCCACCATCTCCGGGGACCAAGGCTTGAATTTCTGCCGAAATTAGACAATTAGGCTAATGGCCGCCACGCAACCAATGCGAAATCCGCGCAGCTGGTGTTTCCGCGCGGGCGAGCATGGCGACGCCTGATGCCGAGCACGATGTCTCGGCGCTCTCACACCCACTCTGATGCACACATTTAACCACCCCACCACACACTATAATTCATTTCCCATCATTGGATATTTTTCTCACGGCCCGACGCCTTTCCCGACCATCATCGAGGCGAATTCGCACACTTTTAAACATATCAATCAGGTTAGACGTTGACGGTGAATTTCGATCCATGTTGTTACGGTTCGGCCGCCTTTTCCAACTGACAAGTCGTTCGTCAGGGTCCAGTGCAGCCGCGCAGCTCTATTTCGGGCTGCATTTGCACGCCGGTTGGTCGTGTCTCGTCGAGCGGCCGCCGAGCTGTAAATCTTTGGCAGTCGTTTTCGTGTCGTTTGATGTTAGTGGGTGAGGAATTGAGAGCGAAAAAATGGGGAAATGATGCCAATTTTGGGGGAATTCGTGTTCGGTTGGGTCGAGGATTTAAATTTGTGCTGCAAGTGATCCGTTAATCGAGCAGGGTGCGCTCGTTTGTCGTCTTTGCACATAGTTAGCATTTTTGGGATGTTTTTTGGTGGTAGGGTTCAGCAGGTCTTGTCAAAACAAATGACTAGTTTGAAAGAGTTATATTGTTTTGGGGGTTTTCTTCGTGTTTCTTTGGTGTTGGTTGGTGGATGATTCTCATTCGTTTTGAGTGTGTGGAAGGAAAAATTTATTTTTTTAGGTTTTGGATTTTTTTTTTGTTGGTGGGGACCTTGAAATGTTTGGCCAATATTTATCAAGTTTGTGTCATTTTATTAGCAACTGATCGTGTGATAGTATTTACTGCCAACATTTGATTTCGTCAACATTTTGGTTTCGTCTAAGGGAAAAATAAAGTTGTTTCTTCGTGCCTCGAATTGGGAAATTTCACCAACTGGAACGCCACTTCAATTTTTCGAAAAATAATTTTTAATTTCTACAGTTTTTCATGATTTCCGTAATTTTCCATAATTTCATCCGGTGTCTTCCGAGCCCTGCTGTCAGGGGGAAATAACGTGTACCTCCAGGATCTCGGTCATTTTAAAATCTCGGTTTTCTGGGACGAGATCTCCTACGATACTGAGCAAAAAACTAGATTTTTGATTAATTGATTGATTGTGCAAAAAAAAATCAGATTTTTTAGAAATTTTGTAGCTTTATTCTTATAGTTTCATACACTCAACCCTCGTTATACGGCCGCTCTTTATGTGGCATTTTGCTATAACAACCTTAGGAAAGTATGGCACTTTTCGAGTTAAGGCACACAATGTTTCGTAGATACGGCCAAAAATCGGGAAATTCCATAACAAATCAGGGGGAATTGCCCCTGATTCGTTATACAGCATTTTGCTTTACAGCCAACTTTTCTGGAACCTATCTAGGCCGTAAAGCAAGGGTTGAGTGTACTTCGAATTTATCAATTACCAATTATCTCACAAATCTGAGAGAGAAAAATAAACACACGAGAAACACGTTAGATTTCTGAGAGAAAGAAATCAATTTAAATTTTAAATTCACGAACTTTCTTCAATTTTTTATAATCTTGTTAAATCTCGTTTTCGATTCTTTCTCGTAATGGAATCTCGTTTTGCCAAGACCGAGATTCCGAAACTCAAAAATGGACCGAGATGTACGAGACCGAGATTCCGAGACGAGCGAGATCTGGAAATAACGTGGCATTCTAACCGAACTGCATTTAATCCTATGGTGGCATAAGGAAAAAATATACCATTTTGGTGTACCATATTACCCCGCTTTATATGAAAACTGAAACCAAACTGAACCAAACCAACCAACTCTTCCTTGTAAGCGGAAAATGTGAACCAGGATACTTTTACCAAGGCGTTTTGAACCAAAGCATTTTGTCTTGTCAAAAGACATTTCCTTATTTTCCGGGAACCCGGGGTACCAATTTCAGCCCAAAAATGGATCTTTTGACCATCGATTGACATTTAGGACCGGAAATTGGTGTTTTAGACCAAAAGTCAACGTTTTTAGCCCAAAAATTGACTTACATTGGTCAAAATTGTCAATTTTTAGTTGAAAAATGTCATTTAAACTTGTTTAAATATTTTAAACCAATTTAAATGTCAAATTCAACATGTAAAATCTTACATTTAGACTAGTTTAAAAAATTTAAACAAGTTTGAATAACTTTATGAATGCTTAGTGCTTCTGAAATTACGTAACGTGGTAGACCGTTCTTTTTGTCCAAGTGTGTTACGGACCTGCAATCGCGGTGATATTTTGATAGAACTAAAACTATAACCCAATTTGTACGCAGTTTGGCTTGTACGAGATCAAATGGGGTTTTCAAGTTTATAGTAAATTGTTTTAATGTTGATCGTACATGGCTTAAACTTAAATCGCTGTCACAGAGCACCTGAGGTGTACTGGCAGCCTCTTGCTCCGGGCAGAGTTTTCTTAATTTCTTCATCTAACTTCGAAACTGGCAGCTGATTTAGTCTTCTCTAAGTTACAGTGCAGCCACAACTTTTAAACGACACTCATACCTCACTAAACGGCCCGAGAATCAGGGGATTTCCCGACCTTTTGGCAATACAGTAGTCTCGCTTATCCGGCACAAACGGGCGGGCAGAACGTCCGATAAGCGAATATAGGAGTTATTTATATGCATTTTGAACGTTGATTTGTGTTTGTCGAATTAAATTATTCAAAGGAATAAAACGGCTAACAAATTTAAGCCAACCAGATGTATAAAAACTAAAAGTATTGATTGAATTTGGTGCAAATGAAATAATGAATTTAAGTTAACTCAAAAATGTGCAAAATGAATTTTACCACGTAAAATTGCTGAACACATGTTCGCAATATTTAAAAATAGCTTAAAATAATACGGAATGTCGGATAAGCCAGACTCTACTGTATATCGAAACTTGTAGTCCGCAAATCGAAACTCAGCCACAATTAAGCAAAAAAATCCATATATGAGTGTATAAAACAAGTTTCCTAATTCATTGCAGTTCAATGCCCACTATTTGACCTAATGTGCCCTTGTTTTTTCAGGTATGGTTCCAAAACAGAAGAGCCAAATTTCGACGAAACGAACGCAGTATTCTAGCTCAGAGATCACAAACGTATACTCATCGACCCGAACCAAGCACTCTAATCGAACAACCAATCGTGCCTCGTCCCACACCGCCACCACTGACTACAATCCATAATGATTACAACAACTTTCACGCGGCATCGGCGTGGAAAACACCGACAAATTCCATCGGCTCTATCAACCCGCACGCGCATCATTACAGCGCCATGATGCCTTCCGTGGCTACAGAGACTAATGCGTCGTGCTCAGTAGTGCCCTCTTTTACCGGTGCAACGGCGCTCGGTCCTAGTCAGAGTTTGTCGCATGCAATGAACTATAACATGCCCGGTCTGCGTGTGCATATGCATCACGACTTTGGTCTCGCGCAAAACTCATTGACACACATGCATCAGTGATGGATATTTGAATTTGGATTATTTTTTTTGTTAATGCAGATATTTTATGTAAAAAAATCAAATAAAATTAATAATTTTAGAATAAATGAACAATGGTTGTTATTGATTTTGTCGTTATTTACATGGGACTGACAAGTGAGGGAGAGAGATAAGACAGTTTCGTGCGTATGTAGCGCCATCTGTTGGGGTAGAATCGAAACACGTATCCCACAATGCATTTCGCGACTGATTGAGTTGGACGTTTACCCTAAACACGTTCGAATAATTTATTTCACGCAAGCAAACGATTTATTTAAAGGTTTGCGACATGTTTCGTAAAATAACGAAACTCCCTGCCCGTCCAAAACCACCGACTGTCGAACAAATCCACGAGGATATCGCCAATGCGGCGGCTGACGATGTGGTTTTTGTGAGTTTACCCAACCTACAACAAGGTATCTAACGTGGCATCTAATTATTCGCGACCGGTAAATTTTGACACGTTTAGATTCGGAGTGGAGCGCAGATACGAGTAATCTAATACGCGAATCGGGTGAACTCGATGACACCACGTCGGCGACAAATGATGACGAGGCAGAAATGGATCCAGACTTACTATTTGAGAAAGTATGACGTCATTAATTCTAGATCCAAATTAAAAATGGCTAATCATAATTTTAAATTCATCTAAAAGGTGAAAACGTTCGTAGAATTGAACGAATCGTTACGTAACAACGTGGATGTATTCGAACGGGGTTGCGACCAATTATTAGATGCTGGACAACAACTTCAAGAAGACGCAGTTCGGATCCGGGGTCAAATTTCAAATGCATTAAAGAAACAAGGTGCGCGAAAATAAGCCTAACGTCCATAGGATAACATGGAGGAAACGATGTTTTCATTCCTCCCTTCCGTAAAAAAATTTGTTTTCGAAGCCGACGATTTAAATTTAAATCACCCGTAACGAAACAGGAATTAGCGAACATCTTTTCCTTTTTTTCCTTTTTAATTTCGTTTTTTTTATTATTATTATTAGATGAGTTACAGATGCGCACTGCAGAGAGATCATCACCTCACAGTTGATGCGTCATCTGGTGAAAAGAAATCATAGTTAGTTTGCATCAGAGAAACGTGTAAATAAAATGAGAGGTGCTATTATGACATGAGTTGAGACTAAATTTAGGAAGGCGGCTGTGGTTGCTCGAGCTGCAGCCAATCGCATGGAACTCATTAAAGAAATTTATTGACAACGGCAGCAAGGGGAAACGTCAAGTCGGACGAATATTAGCCATCGTTCATAGCGAAGAGAAATTCATGGAGAATTCTTGCTGGTTCTTTGAAAATGAGTTTTTTTTTTCTTCTTCTTCTTTCTGGTAAATAAAATAATTATAGTTTTGTTTTTAAAACTTGTCGACTGGGTGATTGAAATACCCTGCATTTTGCCGGATGATCTCTGGGTGATGTTCAACGTTATTGTGATGCAAACAATAATGAATTCAATGAAAAATTGTTTAGTTTTTCAACGAAAAACTTTTACGAGGGAGAAGTTAAGATGTTAGAGCCGACAATTGAGGATTTAATTGTGTATGCGTGTACAATGCCCATAAAGAATAAAGGAATTTACAGTATTGATTTTGGAACACGTGTATTCTAGCCATCTTTATTTGTGCACTCTGGACAAAAATTAACAAATTCAAATCCTGTATTATATGCTCCATCAATTTGTCCTATTCCAGAATCCCTCTAGGCGCGGGGCCTCGGTCTGGGGCCCGAAAAAAGACGTCTGAGCCAGCCCTGGCGACAATCGATGGCGGGTCTTGATTTATTGGGGTTCTGAAGCTAGGTGGCCCACAAAATACTTAGCTTACACATGTATATTTTCTCATAGGGGACCCTGGGTTGGGGGTCCTCAGTTGCCTTAGTAGATCTGCCCCTGGTGACTATTTGAACTTTTATTTGGTGGATTTGCACTTTCGCAGTGATGCACAATCGAGTAGGACCACAGATTTCTCAGCGACATCTTTTCAGTTGATCAGTTTATCAAAAATGTAAATATAATAAAATAAAATTTTTTTCTTTAACACCATATGATGTTTTTTTTTTTGTTAGCTCCAACAAACGCTGCATTTTTGTTAACAAAAATTAAAACTTTTTTAACGCTAATGTTCATTTTATATTATCAACCATCCAAGTACTAACCAGATCGGATGCTGCTTAACTTCGGGGATCGACGAAAACTGGTGTTTTCAGCATGGTGTGGCCGTTCTCAAACGTTATTTACTAATACGGCCATTCACGTACACCAAACTTAATAAAACCTTACAGTAATAATAATAAATAAACAATGGAACAATGAAACTTGTTTTTCTTGACCCTTTTCTGAAAAAATCCATGTAAAAACTATTCAAATAAATAAACAACAATTAATTAAACCATTTGATGTATCTATTAGTGGAAAACAGGTGGATTTGATTTCTCGAGTGCTTCAGCTGTTCCAAAGTAGAAAAAGGTTTGCGAGTTAAAGGCATAAAGATGTACACGTCGGATCCGTGTTTCCAATTAGCTTGTTTACACTCGTGTGAATTTCCTATTTGATTCGATGGCGCGGCAGCGGCGCTCTCCCTGTATCTCCCTGAGGAATTTCATGCTGCTGCGAGGAAACCACTGCGGTACTTAGAATAGCACGATGAGAAACGGAACCATGGTTAATTTGACTATGTGTTTGACGAGATTAACAGATGCTAAATGATGGACTATAGTCAAATGTTGGCGTTTTTTTTTTTCGGGAAATTAATTACTTAAGATGGCTGATAATAAAACATTTATTTTTACATTTCGTCTCGACGATTTTTTATTTTTTATTTTTTCATCTGGAAAGAGTTTTAATGTGGCGGCCATATTAACTCAGACACCATCAACACCAGTCTAATATAATTTAGCCACGCCATGCCATTACTTTTCGTAATTAAAGTCGGATATATCGAGAGGAAGAAGCAAGAAATACTGCGAAAAAAATGATTTTTTTATTTCAGTATTGACTATACAAACAATTACTCATTTTACGTAATTACAACGTGCGGTAGTGACGTTTTCACCATGTAATGGTAATGCCAACTAAATTTCGTTACTGCTAAAAAAGTAACTAAACACCGTTGGTCAAATGATAACTTCGAAACAATTGATTAGAATCGGCTAATCGATATGGCGCTTGTAATGCGGTTTTCGGTTAAGACTGATATCTCGTGAAAGATTCACACCTACTTGTAATTAGTGTGCGCTCTTGTTTTCTTGCTATTCCACGTTTTAATCGACTTTTGTAGTATTGCCTGTATCGATGGGCATCTATTCTCGGTCACTCCAGTATCTGGTACATTGATCATTGAGAATTTTTGATGCGTTTTATCGATGTGACTGGTTTGTATGTGTTTAAAAAAGTGATAAAATCTGGATTCTCCAAAACTTATATGGAGAATATCATGTGATCGAGATTAGGGGGTTAATCTGAGTGCTCTTGATTACTCAAGGGATATCACATGATCACACCTATACAGATAATACTCTTTTCTCAGGATAAAAGGTCAAGAAAGAGGAGGAAACTCCTAATGAGGAGATTAGGAAAAGGAATGCATAACTTTCTATACATTCCTGAATTAACATAAACACAATGTTGAATGAAATAAACATTATTTATTTTTCTTATAATAAATCATACAAAAATTATAAATAATATTAAGGCATTCTTTTTGTGTCCTCTGGGGTCACAACACGTTGTTATTGCAACACTGGAAGTGACAATAGAGGAAAAAGGTTGCAGTATATCATATGATTCAATTTTCTCATGATTTTTCTCACACGCCTGAACCCCAGCATACAGGTTACATTATGGTGTACAGTATGTGTAAAACAATGATTACCAAAATTAAATTAAATATTTATGAATAATGATTTCACACATTAAAGCAATCAAAGACAATAAAATTCCACTCATTATGACTGTGACAAGTCCAACTATTTTTCCAAAAGAAACTGGATGAAATGGATTTTCCCAACATGTTTCCCAGGCAGGAAAGAAACGTTCATATTCAAGTGACAAAATTCCACATTGCTTGAGTAATAACACTCTACATTGATAGAAAATTATAACTTAATTAGTTATTACAGTTCTTGCATATGGTGGAAAAACCCCTTACTTGTAATTGAAATATTCCCCATAAGTAAAGTGCCTCGAATAACCTATTGACACAGTTTCTCTTCTCACGTATTCAGGTGCCACAGTAAAACTACAATTTCTATTGATTAACTCTTGTATATCAATCAATGCAGATAGAAATCCAAACTTCCCACTATAAATTACGTCAAGCCCATCAATTGACGAATTAGCTGTCACCACACTTTGATTTTCATGTGGCGGGTTCTAATAACAACAAATCTTCCATAAACACACAAAATAAGAAATTGAAAAAGTATGGTATACCATACCTTAAAAATCTCTAGTAAGTGGGAACCGTTCAAAACCACAGGCAAGAAACTTGTTCCATCAATCATATCTTTAAGTGAAGAAAATGGAACTTTTGCATCTATTGTTGCAAGAAAAGAAGTCAATAAAGAAGTATAACTAATTATCAGCAAGAATGAAAAAAAGGTGTAGACAACTAAGAAGTATCTCATGGCTTTGAATGAAAATCGATTTAAATTCCCTAAATGAAATGAGAACCAAACAATTTTAGTTTGCTTGCATTGGTATTTTTAATGCAGAGTCGGATTAAGGGGAGGGGGCAAAGGGGCCCCTAAAAATCAGAGGTCCCAGGCATGCACCTAGTGCACCTGTGGAGGGTTGGGGTAACAATATTTTTGCAGGGAGGCTCAAAATTTGAAGTAAAACAATAATTCATACCACAAAGGGCCCCCCAAGTCCTTGATCCGTCCCTGTTTTAATGCAGTGGTGGATTAGCCATTGGCTACACTAGACTGCCTAGAGCAGCAGATTACAAGGAATAGAAGGGCTAGCCAATCCTTGCTGCCCGATCCTGCTGATTACCCGCCACACAGATAAGCCAACCGGTGCCATCCTGGTTGTGACCAGTGTTTCACGCACTTGGCAACTAGTTATCGTTACCATTAGTTGGCCAAAAAAGTAACTACGTAGTTACCCACCGTTATCGTTACCGTTAGTTGGCCAAAAAAGTAACCAGTTACCCACCATTATCACTACCGTTAGTTGGCCAAAAAAGCAGGTCCTTCCTACCATATGTTGATTGTGTTAGACACTGTCTAGGGTGCCAAATTTCTAAATACACCACTGCTTTAATGGCATATTTATAATTTATACCATTTAAGAAGAGAATTGGCCAACAAAGTAACAGCTCGTTAATAAAAGTTACGAAATAATGAATACGGCGCTTAGTTCTTGATACATGTTCTGAGAATGTTTTAACTAGAATAACCATCAAGCTAATTGCAAATATTGAAATCCAGATTTCCATGGGGCATGGTTGCAAATAAAAACTGAAATTCCAGTCACGGTGATCTTCTTTTCTTATTAAAATCTTAGTCGTCACTGGATACAATTGTGGTGAAAAGTCTATGTCTTCACCTCTTTGACTGGTTGTGGTAATGCCAGAAGAAATGTCAGCTATCTAAACAAATTGTGGATCAAGTCAAATCAAATGCTGAAGTGTAATTGTAAACTACATTCGCCCACTAATTCTCATTGGCTGGCTGCTTTGCCAGTGTGTTGACACTTTTTGGGAATCTGGGGCTGGCTGACCAATGAGAATTTGTGTATTTTTTGATAGTTTTTATTTTTATTCTAAATAAATACGTCTTGTGTGAGATCACCCATCAGTCCTGTCCAAGACCCATTGACGAGGACTCCAAATTGAGGTTGTCGACATCGAGTTATATTAAGGCTTTAAAGATTAAAAAATAACTATCTAGTTTCAAAACTGGAAAGCTAGCTTAGTATAAGCTAGCTACAATACAAGATACCAAATAGTGTTTACCTTACATTGAATATTGATATAAATATGTCAAAAACATTACCAAAATAACCTCCAACTGTCAGCGATTCATTTACAGGTGATAATATAACAACTGGTGGAAACTTAAAAAATAATAATTTAAAAATTACTATTTAAAAAAAGGTTTACCAGAACTTATACAAACATGAAAAACTGTTACTCTAATTGGTCTTTCCACGTGCAGCTTTGTGTTGTTAGTTTGAACCTTTATAACCTTCTATTTCAATACATTTAATAAATAAACAAACAAATCAATACTTTCCCCTTAACTCACATTCTGATTCTCACAACTAAAATGTAACAAAAAATTCCTTCCGTGATTATTAGCATTGTCAATTTTCCATTTGTACCCTAAATGATGAAATTCTCTCTGCAACACATAAAACACTGTCAGGTGGTTGATTAGTCTTAATAAACACAAACCACTTAGCTTTTGATGGCTCTATGCATACTTTTTTAATTTCCGGGATATCTACGAAGCGGTCTGTAAATAAAACTTAATATTCATAAACAACTAAAAATTCACATAAAAAAATACTTTTATTTGCAATTAAAGTCACAGCTGGGCAACCGATAGCATCAGACTGTAAACTTCTAGTCGTGTAACAAATACAGCACGCTATATCAAAAAAATCAACAGACAGTATCCAGGGAATCCATTATAAGAGAGAAAGGAATGAGAGAAAATATCATTTTTGCATGTAAAAATGCAGTGGAGAGAAATTAATAGAAGAGAAATGAAGTAGAGAGAAATTAATAGAAAAGAAATGAATAAGAGAGAAATTAATTGAAGAGAAATGAAGTAAAGAGAAATTAATAGAAAAGAAATGAATAAGAGAGAAATTAATAGAAAAGAAATGAATAAGAGAGAAATTAATAGAAAAGAAATAAATAAGAGAGAAATTAATAGAAAAGAAATGAACAAGTTGTCAAGCCCGGTTGTCAGGGTCCTTTTTCAAGCAACACTGCCTGTGATGCCAGTTCCCCTAAATACGACACCGGAGGAACCCTAGATCCAAATTCCTCCACCGCCATCGACTTCAGTTTTACCCACAGAGACAAAAGCCCCTCAGCTATTTCCAGCCCTCACATAAGACTATCCTGGCCTCTCAATGGGTGAGAACATTCGTAGAATGATGCTTGCCCTCATTGATCGTGTCCGATCCTTTCACCAGTAGCTTGAGATGCCCGGAGGCATGGACCCAACTTCATTCTGCATCAGCAGCTTTTACATGCACACCACGCTCTCACCCCAATCAGCAAAGCTCAAAGGATCCACCACACTAACTATGGACAGCAGCTTTTCTTCCAAACATCTGGGTCCACAAGCGAACCTGCACCCCACACGAACCGGCCGACACCAGCCCCCATCTGGTCAGAGAAAACATTGTAGCGAGCACTTCCACAACACCTTTCACAACCTCTGACATATGCTTATGGCACCCCAGGGTGCTGCAGCACCCAGTTTGAGAACCTAGGCCCTAGAGCAAAGTTGTCCAACACGCAGACCAGGGACCCCGCATGCAGCCCGCGGGAAGTATCAATGTGGCCCACAAGCAAATGAAGACGCAATGAATTTCGAATGCTCTGTAGTTCAATTGTTATTTTTTTTTCCGATAAACATACGTATTGCACACCATATGAAAAGAATCAGAAGTTTAACTGTTGTTTTAAATATTTTATAACAGATTTTATGTAAAGTGCGCCGACCCATAAGACTCCATGAACTGCAGCCCCAAACACTTTCTACTACTAAAATGTGGCCCTGAACATCAAAAAGGTTGGACAACCCTGCCCTAGAGGCACAAGAAGGCTTCAGTGTAGTTAAGCTTATTTATACAGAGCCCTTTGATGAAGTTTTGGTCATTATTCGGCTTTTTAGTGACATTTCGGTCACGTTTCAGGCAATTTGTGTCGTGGAAATTCGAAAAAACTCTCCAAAACGTGACGAGGACGTCACCATAAAGCCAACAGATAAACAAAACGTTGCTATTTTGTGATATATTGCATGTACGGCGGTTTTTTGTGAATATCACACCGCATTCGCCAAAAAAAATAACCCCACAACCCTAGGTTCCACCATAACCCTTCTTCTGTATGGGCGGATCAATAAGTCACAAAAAACAATTAACTTGTTCTGAATTGGGAAATTACCATTAAAGCAATCATTGACGATAAAAACCATCATAACTTTGTACACTCAACCCTTGCTTTACGGCCAGGATACGTTCCTGGAAAGTCGGCCGCAAACCAAAATGCCGTATAACAAATCAGGGGCCGTTCCCCCTGATTCGTTATTAGGGAATTTCTCGACTTTATGGTCGTAGATCGAAAATGTTAGGCCGCAAATCGATATTTAGCCATAATGGCACAAGGCCGTCATGACGAAATGCCGTATAAAGAGCGGCCGTATAACGAGGGTTGAGTGTATTCCCAATTTTGCTGCACAATTGGAATCTTTTGTCGTCGTCCTCATCGTCTGGCATTGTCGTCGACCATAAAGCACAAAGCTAAACAGGTTCACCCTTATTTGGAGAAAATAGGGGACAAAACAAATATTTTAGATCACTACGTACAGTGTTGGATTGTAATTTCTCCATCTAATTTTGTATTGGTCCTATGCGCCCGTTTGGGCATAGTAAATCAGAAGTCAAGCAATTAAATTCAAAGACCATTTATTAAAGTTAAGTTATTCTAAGCTATGTTCTGTTTTCTGAGATGCAGTCCACACAACTTGTATTTCCCAATCTAAACTGAATTATCTAAACTGAATGTTTCAAACGGTACTTACTGCACTATTGACTTGCATTTCGACCATTTGGCCCACTTTAGATCTCACACAAAGAAAAGACTTTACACATTACACATTTCACTTCCTAAATGATTGGCCGGATTCAGAGCTTTTGGACCGCATGGTCGCTGTTGCTTGGAGGTGCACGGATTTGCGTCAGGATGCTTCGGGGGTGCAATTGCACATCGACACTCTACCAGGAAGTCTCTGGCGTCAGTCTGAATGGCCGTGCTTCCATAACAGTCAGCATTGCGATCATGGTCTGGTCATCTGTATCTGTAGTCAATGGCGATTGGATGACCGCATGGTCCCTACCAGCAACAAAAAAGTCTTGCTGGACAACCTGTCCAGGCAAGCTCTCAGTTAACTCTGACCCTCTCTCTTCATCTAATCTCCTGACTCACTAATCCAAGAAAGGGCCCTCCAGATTGGGTCAGGACTCTAATCCCTAATCCCCTTTTAGCTAATGTCCAGCAGTTGAATTTCTGCCCTCTGGTGGCCTATGGCCAAAATTGTTTTATTTGGGCACATGTGATTTTGTGGCTTTCTTGCTTTATTCACTATGCTACAACAGTGATCCAAGAAAAATGAGTTAGTCGAATTGCCAAAGCTCACCACGAACAATCAAGAAAGAAGTACACTCAACCCTCGCTATACGGCCGGGATACGTTCCTGGAGAGTTTGCCGCAAAGCGAAATGCCGTATCAGGGGCTGTTCCCCCTGATTCGTTAGGGAATTTTCTGACTTTTAGGCCGTAAACCGAAAATGTTAGGCCGCAAATCCAAATTTAGCCATAACAGTACAAGGCCGTTATGGCGAAACGCCACATAAAAAGCGGCTGTATAACAAGGGTTGAGTGTATACAGTATTAAAGTGTTCAAAAACAAAAACATGGCATTCAAGACAAAAGGCAAAGTTAGACAAAAACAAGACAAAGGCAAAGTTAGACAAAGGAAAGACAAAGACAAAAGACTGAATTGAAATGGGAAAATTCCTTGTACAGGATGTGCCACATCCTGTGGAAATGTGGGTGTACAATTATCACTATAGCAACTCCCTTGCTACCACAGTGTGAAAAAAATATAACTCAAAATTAAGAAATTAAGAAATTAAAAAGCTAAGCATGTTGAGGGGCCCCCAATGTTGAGGGTCCCAGTAAGTCTGGGGTTATGGGTACAGCCAGTACGCCACTGATTTTCAGATAATTCATATTCAGTTGATCAGTTCACCAAAGATAAAAATAAAATAAAACAAAGATTTGTCACCATTCTGACCATGACTGTTTTGAACAGAAGGGGTGAAAGTATCCCATTGGATGTACAGTCTTAGTAATTTAATACCATAACCATCGTTAAAACTAATCCCGTTCAGGAAACCATAACTGAAATATTAAGCACATCAAATTGGTTAAGAAAAATCTGCTTAAATGAGTTAAGTTGATAACCTCGTTTTCACTTCCGGATATGTCATTATTGGAAAACATGCGAAAACGAGGTTATCAACTTAACTCATTTAAACAGATTTTTCTTAACCAATTTGAATGCACTTAATGAAAAGTTAATTCAAACTATTTAACTTACATATATAAAGTGTTATGTTTAAAACCACGAGAAAATACATTATTTTCAAGGAGAAAAGAAAACACGACCAGTGATAAATGGAAGTTGCTGCACACCTAAAAGTCACATTGCCTGTGCAAGGCAAACTGAAAGTTGATACATGGTTTCCAATAGTAACTGCATGTTCATACTATACTGCAATTACCCACATGCAACTAAAACGATCAATTATTTTGCCACCAGGAGTGCTTAGAATTGACATTCTGGCAACAGTCATCAAGATTTCTAGACAGCAGGTTGATGTTAATGATTACCTGGTAAATACCAGCACTAGGTGCATTCATAAAGTCATCTAAACTTGTTTGAATATTTTAAACAAGTCTAAATATCAAATCTTACATTTAGACTAGTTTAAATGACTTTATGAATGCGTCTAGTGTGTGTGATAACATTTTGTCCAATCAATTTTTGTATTGATTTAATAATAAATTTTTTGTTTTCTGCAGATGGAGTTGTGAACAGGCCCGTTCCTACCATAGGGGAGATATGTGTTGTGAATGATTATTTAGATATGTTTGTATAAAATAATGTACTTAAAAATGTGTATATAATTCTTGTAAGGATGTTGAGCACTGATTTTGTATTTTATGTGAAATTTAGTTAACAAACACTAGGCACATTCATAAAGTCATGTAAACTTGTTTAAATTTTTTAAGAGTTTAAATGTCAAATTTAACATGTCAAATCTTACATTTAGACTGGTTTAAAAAATTTAAACACATTTAAATGACTATGAATGCGCCTATTGTCCTCCTCAATGTCAGCCGATAGCAATACTGATATTTTTGTACAATTAATGTGTTTTAGTGCAACAGGTTTAAATATTTTCTTTTTGCTAAAATAAACGTGGTAATTAAAAAATATTAGGTTTTAAAAATTACAGTGTAAGCTGTCCGAACCGGACATAGCACCGTCCAAACAGCTGTGTGGTTCAGACAGGTTTGCCAGAACCCAGACCTAACCAATATCCTGCAATACAAAATTTGTTGCGCCGTCCGGACAAAAATCCGCAAATATTTACTTCCATTTTGCCAAAAATTCAAGATTTTGGGTCCTGTTTCAACAAAAATTTGAAATGGGAACTGGAAAGACTATTTCTATGCTGCAATCAGTCAGAAAATTGGTATCTTATATCGAAAAAAATAAAGACTCTCTCCAGTCCGAACATACAGCATTACTCTCTCTGGACTGGACATTCCCTGGACCGGACAAACCTCTGGGACCCGTCCTATGTCCAGTACGGACAGCTTACACTGTATTTGTCTAAATAAATTATCCAGGTAAATTTTTGGGCCACATGTACTACCGCGAATCCAAAAATCACGATTATTTATACCACGAATCCAGATACCACGAGATGCACTGGGAGAAATCCAGTATATCGCAAATCAGTTTGCCGCAAATTTTTGTAATATTATTTAATAATAAAAAAAACAGCAAAATAAAAATGGCAAAAAAAATGCATTAAGTAAGATAAAAGTAAATACAATTTTCAAATAATTTTTTTTTAAATTAGTCTAAGAAAAATAAAATATATAATAATTCAAGTAGTAAATAGACCATCAATTGTGATGCACAGAAGATCAACAACAAGTAACTGAATGGTACAAAATATGTGGGCTAATATGCCCATACGCTTGGGCACATACAGGATATGTATCAGCTAACGCAAATTTTATTAAACACTAAATTGTGATTAATTCGCGATTCTACAGACTCGCTATTTTTGGGTTCACGATTTGTGGATTCACGATACGTCTCAAAATTAAGAAATTGATCAAAAGCACTAAAATAAGCTTAAATGTTTAAATTGATCAAAACGATTGAATCCAACATCTAAATTGCGAGAAAAATCCAGATTTCGTCATTGGAGCACGGATGTCAGAAATAATGTGAAAATACTCTTGCAAAAATTAATTTTTAATTAAACAACTAACTTACTTTAGTTAGGTATTAAACATCACATCACTTGCAATGTCTTTAAACAAAAAACTACATGAATGTATAACATCCATTCAATTACCCAACCTAAGATCTTGTTTCAAACTAATCGTCATTTTCGCTATTTCTTCAGCAAGCAACGACGCTTCCTCTTTGTTTTTCGGATCCAAATTCAACCCCTTCAACATTTCGACCACATCTGTCGGCAAATGAAATTTCTCTGCCTTGATTTTCAGTTCAGTCATCATGTCCGCCAACTCGTGCATCGCGTCGGGCCCACCACCGACGCCCAAATGAAACGTTTCAAGTTTCTGTATCAACGACGCCAAATCTGTTTCCAGATCACGTAAACCACTTCCCGGACACGGGTTCTCATCGAATTCATCAATTTCGACATCACTCGTGCCTGATTCGACCGTTTTCTTCACCGGTATCTCAAATTCAACGTCTTCGTAATCGGATAAATACACTTCGTCAACAAGGGACACTTGTTTGCTAACAACAACACTCGAATCTCGATTTTCATGCTTCGACCCGAAATTAATCTCAATTTCCGACAAATCTGAATCGGATAAATACACTTCGTCAACAAGGGACACTTGTTTGCTAACACCAACACTCAAATCTCGATTTTCATGCTTCGACCCGAAGTTAATCTCAATTTCTGACAAATCTGAATCGGATAATTCACCATCTTCTCTTTCACTGAGTAACGAATCGTCAACTTCTGTGTTGTTATTAATATCATTTTCCAACGATTCTGTGATAATCGGCTCATTTTGAGCAGGATGTGCTGACCCAAACGTAAAAATCGTTTGCGCTGTCGCCGCACATGTTTCGCGGCTAAAGTTAAAATCGACAGTTTGTAGCGGCTTTTCAGTTCTGTAAATAGTATGTACGTAAGTTATGTTAAAAATCTCGCTCAAATTGTTAATAAAAACATCAAAACGAACTTTTTTCCCAAACAAAACGACTCCATACGTTCGGAAAAGCCGGAATCGGAAGCACAAGTCGACGACGGATCTAATAATATAAGAAAATAAAGTCAAACGAAATAAAAATTATCTAAAAATTCGATTAACAATCGTAAAAATATGCGTGAGACTCGCAGGGTAGAAGTGAAGCTTCTGAGCCCATAAGAAAAGTGGATTTTATGCACGAGCGTCGCTGCACATGAGCGTCGCTGCACATGAGCGTCGCTGCACATGAGCGTCGCTGCGTTTCACTTTTTCGTGACGATCACGTGATCGTTTCACTTTTTCGCGACCGTCACGTGATAGTCAGGCCAATTTGCTCTACCGCGACTATAGAAGTTTCAACTTCAA
>JAQIXU010001233.1:0-19280 GCA_034701245.1 Strigamia transsilvanica | reverse complement strand
TTGGATTTGTTGTTTTAGCTGTTGGATTTGTTGTTTTAGCTGTTGGATTTGTTGTTTTAGCTGTTGGATTTGTTGTTTTAGCTGTTGGATTTGTTGTTATAGCTGTTGGATTTGTTGTTTTAGCTGTTGGATTTGTTGTTTTAGCTGTTAGAAGGCCAATAACAATATGGGTGTTTTTCGCTTTGTTTGCTAACAGTTTAGTTCGGTGTACATGACAGCTGGATGGAAGTGGGATTGTTTACCTGGTAGGTGTTTATGATAACAACTTTAGTCTTTTGCTCTCCTCTTGGAAGGGTCAAACTCTCTAAAGCTCTCAGTATAAACTACATGCACGTAAAAGCCCACTTGTATTAATATTGCAATGAATAAAAGAAATTGTAAGGCTCGAAGCAATACTTCTTACAAGACACCAGGGGCATTAGATTATGGAAGAATAAGTGATAAGCTTTTTGGAAGATGCACACTTTGCCAGTTTTATGACTTTTATATGTTATGACAAAATGTAAACATTTTTAAAAAGCAATTTACAAGTGATTTTTGCAACTGTTGGCCATCAAAACATTGACACTTCAATATCTGAATTAAGAAATGAGTTCAATTCCACCTACGGGATTTCGTTTGCTTGATTTTAAAAGCAAGTTCAGAGGATCTTTTCTACATTCAATATTTGTTACCTGCTAGCTCCTTGCAGCCTGTGGAGAGGGGAAGTGAACTACGAACGTGTTTTTCACGTGCAAAGGGGGAAAGCCGATTTACCACACGACTCGAATGCTAAAAAAAAGTGTTTTTCGAAGTGAGTGACATTTTTTTCCCTTCTAAAGTAAAAAAAAAGAAATAGCTAAGAGAAACTAGTGAGTGGATCCAGCTTTTCCTCCCAAGTGAAAACAAGTGTGTACTCCAAGCTGGAGCCAAAAGAAAAAGAAAATTATTTATTTCTCCATCCCACTTTGAAGTGGTGTTGTTAAAATGTGAAACTTCTTACACAGTCGCAAAACCAACCACAATGAAGGAAATTAATTAAAAATGTGTGCACTTTTGCTGTAATCTGTGGCCGCCTTTACAACGCATTCATTACTCACATCTCGTTGGGTCTTTGTAGCCATTTTATTTCCTTAAGCCAAGAAATGCTTTACAGAATCTTCAGAGTCCTCTGCAGTTTCATTTTTCCTGTGACACACTGCACGCGGACAATTTATTAAATCTTTTGTCGTCTGCATTTGCATTGCCACTTATAATGTTAACGAGTTGTCCACTAAGGCATGCTGGGAAGGGCTTATGCTGTGGATGTGGAAATTGCCATAGGGTTCTTGAAAAGTGGCTTTGCGTGTCTCCATTTATTTTGTTGTCACATCTATTCTCATTGCGCGCAAGTGGACTTGTATGTGGGATTGTTGTGAAGTTTATGTGGCAGCACTTGGTGCCTTGCATATTATTATTTCCTCGTGCTTTAAAGTGAGAGAACAGATTCCTAACTCTTTAATACGGTTTGCAGTGAATGTAGGTTTTGGTTTAGACTTTTATAGGTGTGAAGTGCTTGTCACAATTTAGTCTTCTTTTTGGGCAGGTGTCATGATATGTTCTTGGGTGTAAGTTTACTTTTTGATGGCATTTTCAAACAGATGTAAATGTAATATTAATCCCTGAGGGTGTAGATTTATTCTTTTATGGTGAAATCTACTCATGTCAATAACCAGGTGTTGAAAAAGTAGAAATTAAAGTACAGTTCTGCAAGAGGACGGTGTTTTGAAGTTACAATGGTGGATAAGATGTAAAAATGTAAAAATGGACTTTTACACACAAAAACTGCAATTTTTACACGCAAAACATGGTCACCTGTCTCATCCACCGTTGTAACTTCAAAACACTGTCGTCTACTGACAGAAGTTTTTTGGTCCAAAAGTCTAATTTTGGGCTCTCAAGTCTATTTTCCGGTCTAAAATGTATTTTTTTTTTTGTGGTCTAAAAAGTTGCAAGAAAGTAGGGAATGCTGGATGGTCATTTTGACAACCAGATTGTCTAATAATCCCAAAAAACATGTTTTTAGTAGTATGTGTACTATTAAACAGTTCCAATCATGGACCGCCTGATTGTTGCGCCCCTGTGGTAAAAGTTTCAACTAGCGATCAAAAACGGGGTCACATTTTAACCCCATAGAACAAAGGCGTTCGGTCACCTATCTTATTTGCAGTGGTGGTGCCGCAAGAGTATGACGTCACTACAGTTAACAGGAAAATGGAAATAAGTATGGAGTACAAACACTCTAAGTACCGTGTGATTAATAACGCGCATGTGCACATCGCGTCACAACCTTAAAAACTAAAAGGAAGAAAAGTGACACCACCAGTCCCTTTTGTAAAACTACCTTTTGTCACTTTCTTTTTGGTATGAACGACGTTTTACATCATTTACACTGCCCACAAGGACGGAAAGTGACAAAAGGTACTTTTGGTGTTGATATTGAATCTACCTAACAGTTTAAATTTAAAGCCACCATTTTCTTTTGTTGATGAAATCTTATAATTTATCTTTAATTTTTAGATTATATTATTTTTACATTAATTTCCCTTATTTTTACACTAATTTCCCCTATTTTTACACTAATTTCCTTTATTTTTACACTAATTTCCCCTATTTTTACACTAAAAATCCCTGACTTTTACACTCAGTGATTTTTAGATTAAATAACGATTTATGGCTGTTGTTCATGTTTCAAAGAAACGGTTTGTAACTGGTCAACTGAGAGAAAACCTGATGCCGTAAACGCACAATAGTTTGCAACAACACCTACTTTTCTATTAAACTAAATAACAGCAGCGTACAATTGGAAAAGAGCCAAACCAAACACAAAAATGCGTAAAAGATGGTGGCACAACTTTCTATTTCATTCAAGCACGTGAACAGGTTGTTACAGGAGACTCAGATATTAATAAGCATTTGCGGCAGAGTGAAGTTCGGAATTGGAGGCGATTTGATACAATAAATATGAGCACAACGTATCTTTTCCATTGTTTATTTAATAGATCTTCGCATGTGCAAGCCATGGAATGAATATTCCAATGGCAATCACATTTTGGACGTGTATAAATCGTTAACTTGGATTTAATGTATTAGGAACATCTTCTGGATAGCCTCTGCTCTGAAGGAAACAAGGTGCAAATGAACTCCATTTCCTGCACCTTTTAAAGTTTTACAGCTTTTTTTCAAAAAAAGTGCCATTTTACATCATTTTTTACTCCACTTGGGTTCACACCACCTTTTGACACTACTTCAGATATTGAGCTTTTCAAAACCATAGTCAGTGGTGATACCTGTAAGTTTGTCCACATTATTATCATCACAGATATCATTACTACTATTATTTTTATTATGTATACCAGCTCCAAGTTGGGCATATTGATTGAAAGACACAAAACAAATTGCAGGGTAAGCGATGGCAAGCGGTTAGAGTTCCTCTTTGTCAGCGCTTTTTATGGTCTGCTGGAGAGGTTTGTCATACTCCATTTCGTTTGAGTTGCATTTACTGGCCCACACAACCATATACCATTGCCAAAAAAAAAAAAAAAATTTGCAATAAGCAAATTTTCTCCCAAACTAACATCTCTGTTGTATTGACTTTTCCCTCCAACACGAAAGCTTTTTCCCACCAACTCTGCCCAATTTACCAGAACAAGCCGTTTTTTGATATTTCATTCTACTTAATGGTTTTAATCCGCTTTGCCGCACTATCTGCCTCCACAGCTTCATTATACATTAGATAGCGAGTGGTTGGCGACTTTTTTCTTTGCCAAACTGCCCCACGGTTATTGGGCTCTGCTTTTGTTCTGTCGCTAACCTCATTCCAACTTGGCTTCGCACTCTTCCTCACCCTCAAGCTGAGACAGCGATCCATACGCGAATAACGCCCACGTGAATGTGCTCAATTTGCCGACTTGACATGGTCCCCTGAACCATCAGAGGAGAGCAAATGCATTTCTCTACCGTCGGCCAATTTGCATACAGATAGCTAATGGGCAACAAAGCGATGTGAATGCATCATGGTGGATGTTCGCAGGGAAAAACTATTTCTTGTTAGATGTGAAACAACTGGCAGCTGGACTCATTTGAGGTTTTACTGGGGCAGCGGGCACCTGCCAATTGAATTCGTAACTGGAGCATCTCTTGTTAAAGACCTCGTTACTGCTATTCGTCTTGAGTTCTCTTAAAGTGTGTGTTTGTCCTTCGTTTTATTGCGTTTTTCAGACTGAAGCTTTCAGTTTTCTGTTAGCTCGAAAGCTTTTTATGACGCGTCGTGAAAACAATGAATTTGACGACATATATTGGCGAAATCTCATTGCAGCAAAGCTGGGGATCGTGCAAATAACCTCCGTATGGCGACAAGTAATTACGGGGAATCGTCTAGGCAATCTCCATTTTAACGGAGAAAAGAAGATTCGCAGCAAAGCGCGCCGGTGGAGAATAAGTTTCTGCCTTGGGTTAAGCCGAATAAATAGATATTTTAAGAAATTCTTTTTTCAGGGGATGCATTAAGGCAAATGTGTGTGATACCGTGTCCAGCCCAAGGTTTTGGGAAGTCAATGGACCTGTGTGCAAGTTGGCTTGATGGGTCCTTTAGCAGAGCCAAAGCTACGATTTGGTTTCAAGTCAAAAAAGCGCGGTAAAAAATAGCACGCGTCAAAATAGCGCCGTCAAGATAGCGCGCCGTCAAAATAACCTAACCTAACCTAACCTAACCTAACCCCACCTTCCTGACTCCTTGTTTTTGACATTGGTAAAGTAGCACTTAACACCCACCTTATCCTACCTAAGCTAACCTAACCTATTTTGATGCGCGCTATTTTTTCTGCCTTATTTTGACGTGCTACTGTAGTCTCTGATCGCTACGCCACTGGGTTTGGATCTCTTCCGATCTTGCAGATGTAGATCCATTATTGGTGTGAACACGGATCTTTATTGGGCACATGGATCTAGATCTGTGTGCCCAATAACTCCATTCGCCAATCGAGTTCCAACAACTCGATTTGTGGATTGGATTGGGATTGGCAACAGATTGTGCAGGCGCAAGGCTGTAGTTTCTTGTTAAACACATTGCAAGAATTGAAAAAAATGGCTGCAAGGAAAACAGCAAGAAAACATGCAATTGTTTGGTCTGATTACGGTTCACTTTAGCTGCGCTCCGGGCTGATATCTAAATATCCCTCAAGTAAGTAAATAGACAAAAATATCAGGAAAAAAATAAGTCGGGCACTTCGCTAAAATGACCCGCCCGCATTTTAATTTGCTAAAATGAGATTTGCTAAAGTGATCAAATCCCGATTAATTAATTAATTTAGTAATGCTGGCAAGATTTGTTGTTTACTAAGCTTACATGTAATCATCTTGGCCCCTGGACGCAGTGCAACTTGGGGGCTCCTAAGAAAGAATTACGTCTTGGGGGCTCTTCTTTTGCACCTAGGGCTTGGGGGGGGGGGGCAGGCCACTTGAGATAAAACGGGGGCCCTTTGTGGTATGAATTTTTGTTTTTACTGTATACCTATGCATTGCATTGCGTTTTTAAAAAGTGTTTTTAACGCTTAACGTCAAAATACGCTATTTTGCGTTTAGGGACAATTTTCAGGTCCACAAGTTAAATTTTTTTAAATTGCATTCCAAGTCAAGAAGAAACGCAAGTGGCCATGCCATATCTTT
Organism: Strigamia transsilvanica; assembly: GCA_034701245.1. NCBI lineage: Eukaryota > Metazoa > Arthropoda > Chilopoda > Geophilomorpha > Linotaeniidae > Strigamia > Strigamia transsilvanica. Next base: position 13,595 of record JAQIXU010001233.1, on the reverse strand, counting down.
ATTTGGAAAGCCAAAGTTGGAAGCGGTCGATGTTTGTCGTTGAACAGGTGTCGTGAATGTTTTCCGCCAGCAAGAGCGAGAAGAAAATCCAATAGTCACACAGTTTAGGCTTGATAATCGATTCGAACATTCCGTGCTGCTGTTTTGCTTAGTTTTCAATTAGACGGATACTGACAAATTGACAAATTCTTGCTTGTTTATACTTTAAATTGCTAATTGCTTTATTTAGCTTTTATCTTTCTTTCTTTCATGCTTTGATTTTGTCGCGAGCGTTAATTAAACTACAAATTAAATCAGGCGCTTTTCAGCTCCTTGATTTCCCATCTGGCAATTTGATTGATTTGTTTGATACAGGGGAGGGGGAAAACACTTGAACTCATTTTAGAGCAAGTGAAATGTAAAAGTCGGTTGGCGTGACATTCCATTAGTCACCTGACGCCGAGAATTGTCCGCCCATTAGTCTGCAGTTGCAGACGTGTCTTCTTGAAAGGCGAAGAAGACACGCGTTGTGCGCAATGCCTGGCGACACACTTTTCTTCGTATGGATGGGCTCTTTCATTTTTATATTGTTGTAAGTACATACGGAATTGGGATTATGGATCATACTATCATTAGGCAGTCTTGTAGCAAGAGATTTATCAATCCGCACCTGTTTTTCAAATATTTATTTAACAATTTGGGTTTAAATTGTTTTGCACTTGAAATTTTAAAGAGTTTTAGCATGCGGAGTGCATTAAGGCAAAGTGCACAACACGTGGTATTAATGTCTCCTGCTTGGCGGTATGAACAACAAATTTGTGGAATCGTGTTAAAGGGGCATCATTTATTACATTTGCACCTTTCATCGTGTTTTTAAAAAAGTTGAAACATCGTCATTGGGTGAAATTGAGGTGTCCGATTCTTCGATTACAATTTCATGTGTGATACGTAAGCTTATTGTCGGGTACAGAAATGTTTTTGTGAATGTTTAATTACAATAAAACGGCTGATGTTCTGAGTTTTGGGGTCCATGAGTTCTAAACGATGTCGTAAGATTAGAAACCGACAAGTACAAAATCTGTTTTTACAGTTTTAGTCTTATAACAACTATTTATCATCCATTCATAGAAGTTCATTTTATAAACTATTTTGCTAGTTGTTGCAGTTTGACTGTAGTGCACTTATCATTTTGTCGCGCCTCTATTTTTATTTTTTTGCAATAAATTTTATGGTTGTTTATCAATTGCCCCATAAGATAATTTGCGAGAAGGGTCCCGACATTTCGACTGCCTATTGACCTCCAGAAGGTTTAATCCAGCACTGGTCTGATTGTACTGGCCCAGTATTTCAAAGTTCGTCTAAAACTAAACATCTCGTGTGAAGCAACTAAGTATTCCTTTAGTACAACCCCGAAAAAAACCTCCAAAGCATTTTCTCTTGTTTACTTCCTGCTAAGTGGGTCCCGTGGGCAATCAGGTACTTTGAGGTAAATCGAATTTGCCGGTTTAAAAGTTCGAAATGGTTTTATTCTTGTTCAGATTTAATACATGCAAGAAGCACTTATAGTTTGAAAACTTTTCAGTCTTCCATCACTGCTGGCCTTTTGCCCATGGCCTACATCTGTCACTAGGTGGCTTTTGTTGGCTGCACCATTCGCTTTGAGGTCTCTTGATAAATCGTCGGCGGTGGAATACTGCAACCACCGAGTATTTCGACCGAAACGACTCGTTCTGCACTTTGTGGCTCCACTCCAATTGGCCAATGCTTCTTCCGGCTCATCAGATTTGAGTAATAATTTCTTCCGAATTTAAAGACAACAATTTATTGATGCGCAGCAACAGAAAATTCATGTCAGACACAACTGCTCAGAGCTGTTTCAGCAGATGGGAAATGACTCATCAGGGAGCATGTTAAGCACATAAATCATGAAAAAGCAACAAATGGTTTTAAAAGAGAAAAGTATAATACACACAAATTAGTTTCTGTGGGATGGGAAATGCCATTTTTTTGTGTGTACTTTACATGGATTTCTCTTTTTATTGGAAATTAGTGTGTGTGTGTGTGTGTGTGTTGGTGGAAAATGACAGACAGATGGGAGAAAAAGAAATTGAACAAATTCAATTTAGCAGTGTGTTTCGTTTAAATCATTCGCAGCATCAAGTGTTGCTTTTTTCCTCTCTTTTCTATACCTGGAATTGAAATTGTAATTATTCATGAGTAGAATAATCTTTTTTCTCTGTTGACTGATTGAGATTAGGTTTCCAAGGTGACATGCAATGATTAAATCTTGGGTTGCTATGGCAATAAGTTTAGAAGTGGGTGGAACGAGATCTTTTCTTTTTTTTTGAAAAATTTTTTTATTTCTAATTTAGTTGACATGCAACGGACAAACGTCGGTTTACAAATTCTTAAGCATCACTTCGTACACCCATAATAATAGAAGGTGTAAAAAACAATTGCTCTTAAATGTTTTAAACGTTTGACATGCAAACTTGACTTTTTAATGCAAAAGGAGACTTTATAATGCAAAAGTCCACATTTTCAAGTAAAAGTCTACTTTTTAATGCAAAAGTCCACATTTTCAAGTAAAAGTTTACTTTTTAATGCAAAAGTCTACATTTTCAAGTAAAAGTTTACTTTTTAATGCAAAAATCCACTTTTTAATGCAAAAGTCCACATTTTCAAGCAAAAATCCACTTTTTAATGCAAAAATTCACTTTTTAACGCAAAAATTCACTTTTTAACGCAAAAATTCACTTTTTAACGCAAAAATCCACTTTTTAACGCAAAAATACACTTTTTAACGCAAAAATCCACTGTTTAATGCAAAAATCCACTTGTTAACACAAAAATCCACTTTTTAATGCAAAAATCCACCTTGTAATGCAAAAATCCACTTTTTAATGCAAAAATTCACTTTTTAATGCAAAAATCCACTTTTTAATGCAAAAATCCACTTTTTAATGCAAAAATCCACTTTTTAATGCAAAAATCCACTTTTTGATGCAAAAGTGCAGTTAGATGCCATGCTAACAACTCAGATAATTATTTAGAGAAATAAGAGAGGAAAACAGAGTAGACACTGTGGACCTAATGGTCTGTTTAATGTGTCATGCCATCCGCATCCACATGGTGTTTCAACACATATCAGACACTAAAGGTTTAGGATGTTTAAGTAGGTACAGTATATATAAAATGAAACATTTATCCAGTAGCTACATTCAAAAAGCTGTGTTTCAACCATTTTGGGTGTTTGTCTTTTTGTTTTATGCTGATAAAAAATTAAAAAAACAAAGTACAAATGGCTTAAATCACTTAAAACACGACTTTTTGGATCAAGGTGTGCAAAAAAACAGACAGTTTTACCGATTTTCACATCGTTCCTGCAAAATTGTTAGAAAATAATCTGCGATTAGCTTAAATTTCGCATTTTTTCATCTGTTCTTGGCACATTTGCATCTGGAGTATCGATTAGTGCGTACTTTTTTCTCTCCCTACAATCTAATCAATGCAAAACTCCACCTCGTTCTTTATTCTATCACTCAGTTGAGACTCCTTTGATAATTGAATTTTGTATTCGTCTTGTTGCTGCAACGCGTGCATTTAATCGACATACAATCTGTTGTTGATACCGCCCACTAATTAAAGCGAGTACCTGTTTTTTCGATCCACTTCTCACCCAACTTGTTTGCTGCTATTAAATTCCCCGAAGTAAGAGTGATTAGGCAGGGCTTTTGCTGCAAACATCTTTTGTTTTTGTATTGCATTCTCACTATGTAGAGTATGTATAGTTTTGACATATTTTTAGCCTTTTCCAGGAGGAAGTAAATCAAGTAGTTGTCTGTATGATTTTTTTATCATTGTTGTTGTTGTTGTTTCCTGTTTGGCCTCACCTGTACTTTAATTAGAAAAGTAGCAATTGGCTCACCATTAGCCATGGAGTCGAATTGATTACCGTGTTGACGTAAATCTTAGGGCGTGCCACTGAACAGCAAGTTTGAGCATGTGAGTGGGATTCGGACATCAGTCCGGCGCAGGGATGCCAGAAGATGCTGAACACATTCACTAATGGGAAAATCACGACTAGAACACAGTTTGTGTGGTTTTGGCCTTTATTATGGTGTCTAGGGGAAGTGTCTCAGAAGTTTTCTCTGTGTTTGGATCACTTTGCAATGACGCAATCCATGATCGACTATCGTTCGTGTATTGCTGTGCAGCGCAGGGTGCATCGTGACTGTTTAAGTCAGATCTTTGGCTTTGTCGTTATCGGGTGGAACATTCGAGGTCTTAGGACCTTGCTTGTTGCTTGTTATGAACGAACTGTGGCTCTTTGGTGCGGGGCACTGGGCCCTCACTTCTGGTTCTGCCCTGCGAGAGGTACAAAGTCCTCTTCCGGTTCGCAAATCCACCTGGTAACGCGGACTCCGATGCGGTTATTGACCGGTGTCCGGTTCAAGCAGAAAATAAACTAGGTGTTGTTTAATGTTTTGGATATAGTCTAATCACCTAATACAATCTACAAATTGCAGTTACTTATATTAAATCTCACTGTCGAGATGCCGTGTAGGGCTTATACTCTACGGCCGTTAAGTTAAGTCTAGGGTTAACTAAATAATTGGACACTGGTTATATAATAAAAACAAACAAGATAATTTATTAGATGGAGAATACATAATGAATAATGGACTAAATGGGTAATAATAATAATAATCAGGAAAATCCCCAAAAGGCGAATCTGCCAAATCCAAATTCACAACTTCCTTTGGCGCTTCTGCGGGGCTCCGGAGCAGCTCACGGTGCTCCTACAGAGTGCAACAAAGGGAATGCTGAGTGAATTCATTTTGAAGCGAATTCCAAAGTGAATGCTGCGTAATTAATTACGCGAGAAGACTTAATAGCGGCAGTTATCAAGTAGAAAACTATATTTGTATGATATACAAATATAGCAAAGACTAATGAAGAATCTCAAAGCACAGATCAATACTCTGTTGGGACAGAAGTAGTGAGCGGTCGTGCCAGTCAAGATGTTGTGTCAAAAGTGACTATAATGGCGTTGGCCCAGGTCCGAAATCTGCTCCGTAGCCTGCGCACAATGTCATTATTATTATTACAGGGGAGAAATACTTGAATTTATTTAATTACATAAATTCGAGGTTCCCTAGCAGGGACTGCTTTAGTACGCCCGTGCTCTACCGCATACCCACGCTCTAATTGCGCAGGTCGGCTTTCCAGCCGCGCATTAAAGGATACCACGTTGAATCAGCATCCCGAGCTGAACGAGAGCGTTTACGGTATTACTGCAGCATTGCAGAAATTGATTGAAGCGGCGAAAGCCGAAGGAGTTTGCACCGTATCAAGCGAAAAACGTAAGTGACAGAGGTGAGTGCATGTTGACTGCCCAATTTCCTTTGGAATCGATCAGCAACTTGACATGTAATCACACTGATGGCAATTTTATGGAGCAACAGTTTTGCCGGTCTGCTTCGTACCTTAGTACCGTTGGAAGGAGATTTTTGGATAAACAGAACAGTGCTATAGTGTTCGGTCATTCTTTAAGCTTTACAAATTTATGTTGGAGCGTTGAGTTGTGGAATGTAGGAATGTCTCGTCATTAACTACTGCGGAGCGGGTTGCGGCGAGCGAGAGGAAGGCGGCAGCAGACCAAAGTTTTAATGGAAAACAATTTTCCCATGCGAGTCATCGCTGTGAACGAGAAAGTCTTTTGTAACGCGACAAGTGGAACTAGTATGTCGGAAGCTGGTGCTGACTCGACGGGTTTGTCGAACTCGCTGGAGACTTAATCAGGACCACAAAGCTGTGTTGCTGCTTGAAATACTGTGAGGAACGTGACGACTTGTGAATGCGAAAATTATTGACACCTCTTTTATGTTTTTACTCAACACTTGGCGAAATAAAGAAGAATAAGTGGGATGCTGATATGACTTATCAATTTCAGTCAATTTTCAGTTGCTTAAAATGCAATAAACAATCATTTATTACAAATAATTATAATTAAGCATAAAAACAATAGTTACTACTGTTCAAGACTTCAGGATTCTTTGGTGTTGGCACTTCTAGATGAATATCTTGTAGATTTTCATCTCTAGCACAATACTCCAACACAAAAAGACTTAGGCCTAGGGCTCAGCATCCAAATGCCTGATCCTGCTCACCAAAGACTAAATGCACAACTGTTGTGTACTGTTGCAATTTCTTTGTCACTTTGTCTTTTGGCCGGTGCTTTGCTGATTCAGTCGTTCTTAGTTATCCGCATTGTCTGTTGTACTTTTCGCAACTTCATACATGTACTGACATATCATTTCAATATCACTTTAAGTTGAAATAAATCAAAGAATATTATTTATTAGATGCATAGATTCATGCGAAGATGCGGTTTGTGGAAGATGCCATTTGAAGTGCAAACTGGCAGTTTTTCTATACAGAAATGTACTTTTTAGTTGTAATCATGTCGCTTTTAGGTGCAAAGATTTTTTTTTTGCTGCGATAAGTGCACTTGGAATTTTTTAAGATGTAAACTTACTGTTTTTTGGATGATGTATGATTTTTTTAAAGCAATTGTGCACTTTTTGTGCAAAGATGTTTCTTTTATCGTGTTAAATTGCAAGATTCACCTCTGACATGCAAACTTGCTGTTTTTAAATGCAAACCTTTATTCTAGGTGTAAAACAACATGTTGTTTCTGCACAAAGTTGCATTTTTTGAGTAAACTAGCGGTTTAGGTGCAAACATCTTTTCTTTTCCTTGCGCAAACATATGTTAGTGCTGTAGAGATACAAGTTTTTACTTCACCACGATGAAAATCTCTTAGAGGATTACGAATAAATGCAAAAATCCACTTTTTCCAGTGCAACTTTTTGCTTTTTTAGTGAAATAATGCGTTTTTTCACTGCAAAGCTGCACATTTTGTTCGAAAAAATGCATTTTTTTCCTCGGTATTCCAAGCCACACATTTCAGAGAGTTTTCTTTTCCCAACTGAATCAATTCAAGTGCATTTCATTGCTGTCCAACTTTGCGTGCTGTGAGTACATGTATACATATTTCATTTGTGGGAATGGTGGGTGGCAATGCGCACGGTCAAGCATGATTTATGCATTTCTTGTGTAGAACTCTATATCGCACCTAATGCGTTTTCAATTCCACACTGCAAAGTGATTTTCAAATAAAACCTGTAACACTCACAAGCGAATATTTAATTCGACTTGTGCCAATAAAAGATTAACATAAATTACATTTTGCACGAAAACAAAAACCGTCTCTTGTAAAAAGTTGCAAAAATTCAGACCTTAAACTATGCTAACAATATTAAAGACTTAAAGCATATTTTGTTTTCAAACTCAACTGCATTTTCTTAGATAATTATGTTTTTGGAAATGTGTAAACAAGAAACAAGTGCAGTCAAATTAATCCGCTTATGTAAATAGGTGCAGGTTATTATTTCAAGCAAGTGGTGTTGATTTATGAATTTTATCATTACGGTTTTAATTAAGTGTCATTTAGCTGTGTTTGTTGTTTGCCCTTTATCTGTATAACGGGCAATTCATCAAGTCAGATCAGCAGTGAGTATGGGATGATATGAGCACGGCCTTCAAGTGGTGTATGAAACGTGCCTACCGGGTCGCAATTACTTCATGCCGCACAAGCATCAAGGTCGACCTGGCTGCCACGCATCTTCACTCTTCCTGGAGATTATTTACGACTAGAAATAATTTGGGTTAGTGGATTATCGATCCAATTCTAATCCAATAAAAAGTTGAATTTTAACGCACACAAAAGTTTGCATTCTGATCTGCTTTTTGGCAAATTGCAAAACTAATAAATGTCATGCAAAATTCAGAGAACAATATTTCAAAACGACTGTCTTGGTGTACAACCGCTCGGATAGCAGTATAGGAAAAACGATAATAGTATAAAAGTGTAATTTTACACCTTTTAACACCTATATTTTTCGCATTGTAGGGGGCGGCATCTTTGATTGGCCTATTACATACATAATCTACAGTTGCATGCGTATGTAAAACTGTTTTCAGTTCATTTCTATCTGCCCACATTGAAATGATGCACTACCAGTTTTGTTCTTTGAAATTAGGTTTTTATGTGACTATTCAAATTTCAACTTCATGTTTTATTTTACCTTTCTTTTCGACCTGTAGAGGTTAAATTAAGCAACTCCCCAAGCCATCTTCAATCTTTAATCTTGCCAGCTTTGTTTGAACTCTTGGGCTTACATTAATGTACTTTTGTGGTCAGTTTTGACTTTAAAATACCCTGGAGTAAACACTTTTCATACGTTTTGTTAAGATTTCACCTAATGGGTTCTAAGCTTCAAAGACATGACTAAGTATTATAAAAAGCCTTCAGCAAGTATAAATCTTTGGAAATGAATTTTTTATTTTAGGATTAAATAGAAGAATAAAGAAAACCTGAGCTCATTTCTTGTCATCAATAAATTACAATGTTTTAGCATGTTTGTCTGCAATATTGTGGCAACAAGGAAGTTGTGATTTATTTAATTGCAAACAAGTATGGAATTACTAATTGAACAAAGCAAAAACAGTATTAGATGCAGAATTGCCCTGAATTATAAATAGCAAATGATTTTGCAGTTGAAAGAAGATTTGCAAAATATCAAGTAAAAGTAAACAAGCTTTAATGCCCATGTGTTGGTGTTTATTAAAGCTGTTGTTTAATGCATTATTTCTAATTATTAATTTTAATTAATAATCTGTCATTCCTTTATCAGTTGTTTATTGAGAAGGTTTATTAGTACAAGCAGCAAGGGGGTCAAGACCTGACCCAATAAATATGCACAAGTCCAAATTACACACAATATTCAAATATTTTTAAATGAAAAGAACCAACAAATTAGACAGCATTGATACATAAACTATTCAGCAGAATCACTCAGGATCCAGATGGTATTCAGCACTAGGAAGCAAACCACAGGTCCCCTGGTATTAAAGCGACAATGTCTTCTCTCCAGATGGAGGTTGCCTGTCATTTCCTAGAACAGTTAAGGCTTGCTATCTGTGGTTTGGCTGGACTGCTGGATAGTGTAATCGTCTAATCCACCTGTTTGATGGAATCTAAGTCCAGCTGCTCAGCCTGTATCATCCCAAAAACAGCAATGCATGCTAGAGCAGTAAGGGTTTCATGCCCTCCATTGTCTTTGGCAAGGTGTGGAAGTGTAAATTAAATTGGAACTGATTTTTTTATTAAATTCAGCATGGTTTTTTTGCCTTGACCACATAATCGGCAAACATTTTTTTTAAAGGGACAAGTAGTAAATACTTTAGGCTGTGCGGGCCAAGAGGAAGCGTGCTATAGGAGGGCCACATGGGTTTGTTTACATTTTACTGTATCCTATCGCCACCTAGTGATATAACTGTTTACTTTATTATTATTAAATCATTATCATTCAATGTATCTCGGCTGTTCTTAGTCTTGCGGGCCGTACAAAAATAGGCGGCGGGCCTAGGTTCGCCAACCCCTGGTCTATATGGATGTTTGCAATCACTCTCCTAAGACTGTGGTTGAAGAAATGCTTGTTCTTCCTCTGGATCTTGCCCAATCAATGCATTTTTGCATTGATTTAGGGCTTTGTGGGACAGATCAACCCTCATGCCAAGCAAGAACAAACATCAACCACATTTGTCTGTCCACAAAGAACTCCTCCTTCTGCTGTCTGTGCTCTGGAATTGTGTATAGGTTTGTTGGGGTAGTTCTTTTTGGTTTGTTGTTATATGATATGTAAGCATGCTAAAAAAAAAATAAGTTGACAACAATTGTTTATTGTTTATTGTTGAAGGCTTGCATTTGCAACATCAACTGAATTTGACTCCAGGGGAATTTGATACAATGCAGCCAACGAGTTTAGAGATTAGCTGAAACACTTTGGTCACCTTTTGGGCCAGCACTTACAATTGATGGGTGTGACACGAGGTAGAGGAGACTGCCATGCAGTTAGTGGAGCTTGAAAGCCCCTGGGCCATGTCATGTGTTGGACTGTGGGAGTGGACAATAAAAGAAAGGTGTGTGTATAGGTGCAGAAAAATGTTGGTTCATTTTATAGTAAATCGATTCTTTCGTAACGGATTGAGAAGCGGAAATGGTAAATCATTGATCGCGACCACCGGTCGATTTGCTCTCATGATTTTTCTACACGGATTCGAACACTGGTTTCACCTTTGTTAAATTATTCATATATTGTCCAAGTTGTTTTGATAGCAATCATTCAACATCCAAAAAGCCTTAGTAGTGAGTTAGCTATTTAATCAATAAAACTGATGAAGCCAACCAAGAAATGCCAGAATATAACACACTCTTGTTAATAAATTTGATCAAATCAATAAATAGTAAAACTATTTTCAATATCGCAGGATATACATCTTGCGACGATGTCGAACTGGTAATCGATTCCTATGGTTCGTTGCTAACTTAGCAATTGCAACCTAGCAAGGGGTTCAGACAAAAATGTGCATGTTCTGCATAGGTACAGAGTATACAGTATTACCAATGTGCTTTTTTTAACCGGGCACAAAAAAATCAATTGTCAGACTTTTCAACTAGGGGTTTTCCTCTGGCACAAGACGTTTTAGACCAGGGATTTTCTCCTGTCAATAGACTTTTTAAACCGGGGATTTGACTCTGTCAATAGACTCTTTTAACCAGGGATTTTACTCTTGTCAATAGATTCTTCTAACCAGGGATTTTCTCATGACAATGACACCTCCTTGTGAATTAATTATGGCCAAATTGTTTCAAAACAATTGTGCTTCTACTTATGTTTTTTGGTGGCCAAACTCTTGTTAGTATGTGCTGTGAATGTCTTTTCCAGTAAGAGTAGGCACATGCCAATTGTACTTGCTACTAGCATGTAACAGTTCCAAATGACTACTGCCAGTTGCAACTGTGCCACTAGCATGTAACAGTTCCAAATGACTACTGCCAGTTGCAACTGTCCAGAAGCATTTCGATTTCTAGATGGAATGCTGTCAATTCCAGTCACCAAAGCTGTTGCATAGCACTGCATTTTTCTTTGTGGCCATCATGTTACAATAGCAACTGAAGACATGGCTAGTACCATTAGTATTAGCTACTGGCAGCAGTGGTTTGGAGAAGTCAGTATCCACTCCAGTAAGAGTAATTTCATGTAAAATCACTTTGAACGTTTTGTTTTGAGGGTCCCTTCTGCACACAGAAACAGAACTTATTATAACTTGACTGAAGATTTCTTGTACATCATATTTACTGATGCGAATTAAATCTTATTTGATGTGCAAACACTTTTGGTACTAAGTAAAGGTACTTCTTTTTTGTTGGTGATGTCTTTGACTATTCCATCTTCCAATAAGAAGTTGCGCACTAAACCGATCAAGAGATTTACTCGGCTATTCAACATTTCATTTCTCTTGACATCCAAAAGCTTTCTCTTTTTTCCTCTTCTTATTTTTTTTTAGTTTACTATTCGTGATTTTATCCATGCCCATCTAGCTTTCCTAGAGATTCTAATTTTTTTTTTATATATATTTTGTCATTTCTTACTTTAAAATTCTCTTTTTATTGACTAAATTTGTTGATGAAAATGTGCTACGTGTGACAGTATTAATAAGGATGCGGATTTCGGTGTCATGTGAGTGATGAACGCGATTAAACGTATGAGATGACATGTCGACAGTTGATAAGCTCGGTGTTACGTTTTAGTTATTGATCAGAGTCGGGTGACATTTTAGAATGCAAAGGGGGTACTGTGAAATCAAGCGAATGAAAAGTACTTTTTTTTTGCCCTAGCTCTCTTTTTGTCTTTTGTGAAATAAATTGTTATTCTGTATCTCCATCCATTAGCTGATTCGTGTGTGTGGAGCCTGGAGACACTTATTGATGGAAATGCATGCTCGTGATTGATGATGCATTAGTTCCAATTTGCATTTCCATTTTACTGTCGTCTGGAGCTTGGACTTTTTTAGTTTGGAAGCGAAAACGAATTTTAAAGTTTTACCAAGTCTAATTTATTTTGTCACGCTATGATTTAACGTTAATACAAACGAATGATTGGCACTTGGTTTCCGTGTGTCAGATTATGCAACAACAACAGCATTTCACGCGTTGGTGAAGCGAATATAGTATGTAATAATTTTGATTAGCAATTTGGAAACAGAAACGGAAAAATCGTGGCTATCCGTAACCAAATTAGTTGTAATTTGCTCATTTTTTGCTTGCAGGATTAAAACATCAGATCCAATCCATCCAAGGGCGGTTAACCAGTCATTCCACTCTTAATTGCGGAAATAGAGTAAACAGAAAGAACCATTACGCTCTGTTTAAGAAAACTTGGGACAAATTCCCATTGGCTATTGACCTGTCTGCAAATATTTATATCGACAGCGTTATCAATTTTTCCCACATAGTTTTATACAGGGTTGTGTCGTGCTATGATACAGAGAGGCGGTCTCATCAGGCGGCACCGTAAGAGGGCGGCATAAGAAGCAAAATCAAAATACACATTCCTAATTAACGAATTTGCTAAAGTTAAAGTTAGAACGGTAAAACCGTAGTAGATTGTTGTAGTTGATAGTTGATATCATTATTTTAAAGTAGTTTATATTTTCAAAATAAAAATAGTATTCGGACATTTTGTGCAGTTTTAAAAAAAATCACGATGGAAGGTTATTTTAAAGAAAAAACATTTAAGGGCTGGAATTTCGAAGACTTGCATCATACTGAGAAAATTTACCGCACGGCCCTGAGCTTATACATTGTTTGCTAGCCTGAATATTGGTGAATATCCAGTTGTATGAACTAGATAACTGCTAAACAGTGCCGGATTAACCCAGCGCGGGGCCAGTAGCAAATGTTACCAAGAGACCATAATGAAAAAATTAAAAATTTATCAGAAAATTTATCTTTTGCTGAAAAAAGCTAGATCTGAAAAAAAAATATTTAAACCGAAAGTTTACAAGCTAAACATTTTCTGCTTTAGGCGCGGGGCTCGTAGCATTTGCTACTTCTGCTATATGGCTAATCCGGCACTGCTGCTAAAGTTAGCCCAGAACAGTTCCCACATTTCCACGCACATAGTTAGTTGATTGTCTACTGGTGCAAATGCATTAGCGTAACCATTTTGTAGGCTAAATCCTCCAGAACTAGATTTAGGTGATGGGCTAGATCGGTGATGGCGTTGTTGATATAAATAGAAGGTCATTGCACTGCCTCAGTCAGCTCAAGCTTCTAACAGAAGTGTTAATGCAGGGGGCAAGTCCCCTGCTCAGTTTGCGCTTACTGCGCCTTAACTGGAACACACAAAGCGAAATATATCGAAAGAAATCAAATCTACAAGCATTTTGTTGCAAAAAAGTGGCGGTGAAATGACCGGTGACCAAATGATCAGACCCCTATAAATTAATTGATTAGTAATGTAATAAATTTAAAAAGTTTAAAAATTAAAAAAAAAATCAATTCTCTAAAAAATTCCAAAAGTTTTGATCTCTCATGAAATCAAAATTTTCAATCACTTGAAAATACCAAAGATATCTCTAATTCATAGCCAGAGAGATCATAGGAATCACATAAACTTACAGCAATGTCTACAGAAGGCAGT
>JAQIXU010001232.1:0-19292 GCA_034701245.1 Strigamia transsilvanica | reverse complement strand
AAGTAACACGTAATGCAGGGAAGGAAATTGGGGAGCTTGAAACGAGCATAGTGATGAGAGACAGAGCCACGAAAAGGACGGAGGGATAAGATGGACAACGCTATTGAATGCATAAAGGTATTTGGCATCAGGCAGTGTATATAATGTTTATTTTTATAGTTTTTGAAGTTAACAGCTGACGTCGAAGTTTTTGAAGCATGCTACTGTGCAGTTTAGCTCGTGGTTGTACCACGTGGTGTACAAACATTACAAAGCTCTTTAAAGGGCGATGTACCGTATGCGACCGAAGAACCAACACGGAATTGTGTCGTTGTTTACAATTTTGATTCTAATGGTTTATTTACTTTAGACGTTGTAAAATGTTACAAAATGTTTTTCATTTAAATATATTGATAACATTTTGAGTTGATTAATATTTTTGTATGAAGCACAATAATAATAATCATAATAATAAAAATCCACAAATTTGTCAAGCGTATTTAGCCTAGTAGCTGTAGTTCGCTTGAATTTGAGCTGAATTAATTTCGCTTTCAAATCTTCGTTTTCTTTCTGTTATAAGGAAATGTTATAAGAACACAACATTGTACAATTAATTTTGAAAAAAAAAAATTTATAGTTTCACTATTTTCATTTCTTAAACTTTTATTGTTTTTTTTTTTAAAGAAAACTGTATTTTTAAATAAAAAATGAGTTTTGTTTTTATAACCTTTGAAATAAAAAATTGCGTGTTCAGTTTTTTTGTTTTTTTTAAAATCGTAACAAGTTCATCAATTTCAGATGCAAAGAAATAAAATCAGGAAACTAAGCCACCGTCAGTTCAGTATGCATTTTTGTTGTAACTTTTATCACCAGATGGCAACAGCATGCAGGCGGTTGATGAGACCTTAGTCCAAGATGAGACTACCATCAGTTCAGTGTGCATTTTTGTTGTAATTGTTATCACCAGATGACGACAGCATGCAGGCGGTTGATGAGACTACCATCAGTTCAGTGTGCATTTTTTTGTAACTGTTATCACCAGATGACAACAGCATGCAGGCGGTTGATGTGTCGTCCTTGCTCGTTTTTGGAATTAAAAAATATTTACTTATAAATGTACACTTAGAACTAGAACCATAAAAAGACAGGACACGGCACGTCGATGTGAAAACCGTTATGGATCCAATCCAATCCCGGATCATTTCTTCAGAACCAAGAATTCGGTACGGGCGAAAAACAAACTTCCCCAACAACTTTCCAGCCGGAAATGAATTTTTTTAATGCCAGATGTGCGAATTCTGACCACAGGAATCGACTTCTTAGCTCAATTAGCATCGATTCAGCTACTTTTGGGCACTTTTGATTTTTTGGCCGATTTTGACGATTTTTCCATTTTTCCAAAAATAAAAAAGTGTGGAACCGCGCTGAATCGAGGCGAAATGAGCCCAAAACAATTTTCTGGGATCAGAATTTACATAACAGTGTAAGCTGTATGAACCGGACATGAATGATTCGTCCGGACCAGACAGCGTATTTTACATTCACGGAACGCTTCGTTTTGTCCGAAGTCCAGAAAGGAGGAGCTGTCCGGACGGGAGAGCAAATTTTGTATTGCCGGGCATTGGTTGGGTCCGGGTCCTGGCTGACCTGTTCGAACCACACAGCTGTCCGGTCCGTACAGCTTACACAGTTTTTAAACCCCCCTTCAATCAATTTCTTCGGTTTTCACATTGACTGCAATACAGAGCAGATGAGAAAGGTTAATACTAAAAATTGCAAAATCAAATCAAAGTGCAATTAAAAGTGACATGTGACACATGACATGAAATTATCCGAATCACATTATCAAATCTATAAAATATGACACAAGATATCTAATCTTGAACAAAATAAACATTTTAAATAATTATTGCAAAACATAAATGATAAATCCATAACCCTTGATCACAGAACAACAGCACTAACGCTACCTGCTTTGGAAATAAGCGATAAATCAAGAAGGAGAAACTTTCCTCCTTTCAGTGTCAAGTTGCTTTCCACCATGGCAGGGCTGTCCGCAACCTTAGTACCGTTAGATCACAAGCTGTACAAGCAATTCAAAGGATTTACCGAGGTTTATTCGATTGGACCTAATCAGTTTTGTTTACCCAAACACGGACCTCGAATTATCAACCAGTTGCAACAATTCAAAGTGAGGGATGATGACGTTTATGTGGTGTCTTACCCCAAAACAGGTAAAACAAAAATATATTTCTAACAAGTATTTTTATGCGAAATAATTTACAGGTACAACGTGGATACAGGAAATTGTTTATATGTTGCGCAATAATTTGGATTTTGCAAAGACGAAAAGCGTGATTCGCGATGATGTGTTTCCATATGTTGAGTAAGAAAATTGTTGATTGTTTCACGACTGTTTTACTTATTTGATATTCGTGCAGTATTAATGTGTGGGAAGGTCCGGAATTCGATCAAATGGCAGCCGTCGACAATCAGCCATCGCCACGACAGTTAAAATTTCATTTGAGTTATTCCTGTCTGCCACCAGATGTCATTAGCAGATGCAAGGTTGATACCTCGTTGCTATGTGATGGATTTGGATTTTGGGAGACCTTAGTAGCCGAACCCTCATGTTGTTTGTTTGCTTTTCAGCTGTTTTATGTGTGCAGGAATGTTAAAGACACAATTGTGTCAAACTACCATTTTATAAGTGCCATGAAACCGGCAAAATACGAGGGAAACATTGATGACTTTGTTGATCTGTTTTTGGAGAACAAAAGTAGGAGAGTAAAACAGTAATTTGATGTTACTTGAACCACAGTCGTAAATATATTGGACTGCGCACTACAAATGGCGTTCAGGCTAAATGAGGAGGTTTTGTCACAGAATGTAATTAGGACATGCTTCTCAACTTCCTGTATCACTGTCAACCCACGCCTCCCATTGTTAAAAAATCTGATTTCAGGAAAAGAAAGGAAAGGCCAATCACTTTCTGTCTCTGCTGGTTTTCTATCCACAATTCATGAGTTTGCAGTCCAGTGTATTTACGTGTGCGCTTGTAAGTCTGGCCATAACTGATAATCTCTCATCTACAGTTCCATATGCACCTTACATTGTTCATGTTAAAGAATTTTGGGAAAGAAGACATGAAAAAAATATATTTTTCACAACCTACGAAGATTTGCAAAGAGTAAATTACATATAATTACATATAATTACATTATAATCTGTTAAACCTTTGTGTCTAAGAAAATGTGAACCAGGATACTGTTTTGAAGCAAAACATTTTCCCCTATTTGTAAAACATTTAAGAGCAGCAATTTAACAAACAAATTACACAATTACTTTTTGCAACTCGATTTATGACACATTTCTTTCCTTGTTTCCTTTCAGAATCAAGAGAAAGTGATTGCAGATGTAGCAGAATTTCTCAACACACCAATAAGCAAAGAGGAGATCAAGCTGCTTGCTGATCACTGTAAATTCGACAGCATGAAGAAAAACCCAACACTCAATAAATCACATTGGGATGAAAAGTATTGGGAAAAAGGTTTCCAGTTTATGAGAAAAGGTATTGAATTAAGTATTTTTGGAGTGCACAGAGAATAATCTGTTAATGTGTTGAATGTTTTTTATAAAGGCGTTGTTGGCAACTGGCAGGCTGAACTCACTCCACAAACAATTGATAGGATTGACAAATGGATATGCGAACAAACTATAGACAATCCAGAGCTGAGAGAGATCCTCTAGTCTAAATGGCATAAACAAATTTTGAACAGCCCAGTTGTATGGATGTTCATGTGGGTTGTGTTGACATGATGTTGTAGTACTGTCCATTAAACTTTGGAATTTGTATTCAGGAACAAATAAAGTTTACTTTCCCTTTGATGAAGGTGATAAATTTGCAACAAGTGCAGTAGTTTTGTGTGACCTCAGGACTGAAAGTGGCCACGAATGCACCAGCATGGCGTTCTTCCAGAGTGTATGATTTTTAATCTTTACCAAAATCACATCTCAAACACGTGATTTTAGCCCATTTATCTTACAAATCACATTTACTGACGTTACTTGACATCTTTCCAATGGAATTCAGTTCCAAAAAATTTAGACCTTAGGCCTGCCTCAACTGAATGATAGAAACAAAATACAACTTTAATATGAAAGAGCTGGTTTGCTTCATATCTAATCTGTTGTAAATGTGATTGCTTGGCATTATCAGCACTGGTAGATCCAGGGAGGAGATGGGATGACCATGGCCCATGGGGATTATAATAAAATTTAAATTCAAAATTATAAATTCTGTATATAGTAATTTTAAAATTTTAGTTTTGGACCAAAAATTCATTTTTAGACGAATACCAGCAAATCATCGACTTTTTTGTGTTTCTATTATTGTATAAAAAAAATTCACGCTTGTCTCTTCCCAACGGCCTCAGCTGTTTTATCGCATGCACACACAATTGCTGATTATACTCTGTACGACAGATTAGCTTCGTCAGTTTTCGGCAAACATAATGGCTGATTTAACCGCATCGTTGGTTCCTTTAAACCACAAGCTGTTCAAACATTTCAAGGGGTTCTCTGGGGCTTACACGATCGGCCCAAAGAATTTTTTCTATACAATTCACGGACCGAAAATACTCAATAAGTTTCAAACTTTCCAAGCTAGGGAAGACGATGTTGGTTTGGTAACTTTCCCCAAAACAGGCACAACATGGATGCAGGAAATTGTGTATTTGCTGCGAAATAACTGCGATGTTGAAAAGGCAAAAAACACACTTCGGGACGATGTATTTCCTTATGCAGAGTAAGGCAGTTTGAAAACAATTGAAGCACTAATTAATTAATTAATTTCATCGCAGTATCAATATGTGGGAATGGAATTTAAGGGATGCAATCGCCCATTTAAACGATATGGAATCACCACGAAACATTAAGTTTCATGTTCATTATTCTTTTCTACCACCACAAACCATGGAGAGATCCAAGGTGGAAATTAAAATATTTGTCAGATAAGTTGGTGATGTGATAATCATTGTACTCTGCAGATTATTTACGTGTGCAGAAATGTAAAGGATACTATTGTATCCAGTTACCACTTCTATCGAGGCATTGAGCCATCAAAATTTCAAGGAACTCTTGAGGATTTTGCCGATTTGTTTATGGAAAATAAAGGCAAGCAGTACGTTGAGCAATTGCAATATCAATAATTAAGCATTTTATTTATAGTTCCATATGCTCCTTATATTACTCACATTAGAGAATTTTGGGAAAGACGACATGAGAAAAATATTTTTTTCACCACCTATGAGGACATGCACAAAGTAATTGCTCACAAAAACGAGTCTAAAACTTGTATTTTTTTTATTTCCTTTTCTTTTCTTTTTTTTTCCTTTTTTTTATTCATCAGAATCAAGAGAAAGTGATCGCGGAAGTTGCAGAGTTTCTGAATATACCGGTGAGTAAGGAAGATGTGGAAATTGTTGCAAATCACTGCCAATTCAACAACTTGAAGAAAATACCAACAGCAAACAAGACGGATTGGGACAGTGACAAGGTGCACCGAGAAGATTTCGTATTCATGAGAAAAGGTTGAGATTAAATTGAGTTGAATTGAATAAAGAAATGAATAAATATGCGATATTATGATTAGGGAAAGTTGGAGGCTGGAATGCTGAAATGAGCCCGCAATTAGTCGCCAAGGTTAACAAGTGGATATACGAGGAAACCATTGACTATCCTCATTTCAGGGATATTTTATAAGCTGCTAAATTAACTAAATTCTGTGTAGTTCTTTAAATTTAGTGCTAATAAAGGTTAAATAACACGTCACGTGTAAACAAAATCCTTGCAAAGATCCTAATAATCTTTTTCCAGTCATAAAAAGCTAATCGTAAAGCCAGAAATAAATAAATAATGTGGGCGTATGAACGACTTGTTGTTATGGTTGTTATGGTTGATATGGTGTACGCTTAAGAGTCTGTATTTACTTTGTGGATTGAATGCTTTTTGAACTAATACATATTATTCTTTTGATAAATCGTCTGGTCTGTCCTTCTTGTCCATCTCCTTGAATCGCACGGTGTCTTTGATCCAGGCGAATAATTACTCAATAATGAATAAATATTGTTTATTTCACCTAACACCTGTGTTAGTTGATGCGTAACACTCAAATATTGTTGGACACAACAGTTTCATATCTAATCAGTTTGTAAATGTGACTATTTGACAAAAGCAGCACTGGCAGATCCAGGGAGGGGGTGGGGGTGGCCATGGGGTATTATAATAAAATCTAAATTCAAAAATAAAACTTCTGTACCGGTATATAGTAATTTTAAAATTTTATTTTTGGATCAAAAATTCATTTTTTGACGAATACCAGCAAATTATCAACTTTTTTGTGTTTCTATTATTGTTTTAAAAAAGTTCACGCTTGTCTCTTCCCAACGGCCTCAGCTGTTTTATCGCAGTCACACACATTGCTGATTATACTCTATACGACAGATTAGCTTCGTCAGTTTTCGGCAAACATAATGGCTGATTTAACCGCGTCGTTGGTTCCGTTAAACCACAAGCTGTACAAACATTTCAAGGGGTTCTCTGCGGCTTACACGATCGGCCCGAAGAATTTTTTATATCCAAGTAACGGACCGAAAATACTCAATAAGTTACAAACTTTCCAAGCTAAGGACGACGATGTTAGTGTGGTAACTTTCCTCAAAACAGGCACAACATGGATGCAGGAAATTGTGTATTTGCTGCGAAATAACTGCGATGTTGAAAAGGCAAAAAGCCTACCTCGAGAAGATGTATTTCCTTATGCAGAGTAAAGGCAATTTGAAAACAATTAAAGCATTAAATTAATTAACTAATTTCATCGCAGTATCAATACGTGGGAATGGAATTGTAGGGATGCAATCGCCTATTTAAACGATATGGAATCACCACGAAACATTAAGTTTCATGTTCAATATTCTTTGCTACCACCACAAACCGTGGAGAGATCCAAGGTGGAGATTGAAATATTTTTAAGATATGTTGGTGTTGTGACAATCATTCAACTCTGCAGATTATTTACGTGTGCAGAAATGTCAAGGATACGATTGTATCCAGTTATCACTTCTATCGAGGCATAGAGGCGACAAATTTTCAAGGATCTCTCGAGGATTTTGCCGATTTGTTTATGGAAAATAACGGCAAGCAGTACTTTGAGCAATTGCAATATTCATAATTAAGCAGTTTATTTATAGTTCCGTATGCTCCTTATTTTGCTCACATTAGAGAATTTTGGGAAAGACGACATGAGAAAAATATTTTTTTCACCACCTATGAGGACATGCATAAAGTAATTGCTCACAAAAACGAGTCTAAAACTTGCATTTCTTTATTTTCCTTTTCTTTTCTTTTCTGTTTTTAATTCATCAGGATCAAGAGAAAGTGATCTCGGATGTTGCAAAGTTTCTGAATATACCGGTGAGAAAGGAAGATGTGGAAATCGTTGCAAACCACTGCCAATTCGACAACTTGAAGAAAATACCAACAGCAAACAAGACGGATTGGGACAGTGACTTGGTGCACCGAGATTTCGTATTCATGAGAAAAGGTTGAGATGAAATTGAGTTGAATTGAATAAAGAAATGAATAAATTTGCGATATTATGATTAGGGAAAGTTGGAAGCTGGAATGCTGAAATGAGCCCGCAATTAGTCGCCAAGGTTAACAAGTGGATACACGAGGAAACCATTGACTATCCTCATTTCAGGGATATTTTATAAGCTGCTGAATTAACTAAATTCTGTGTAGTTCTTTAGTGCTAATAAAGGTTAAATAATACGTCACGTGTAATGATAGTGCTTGCAAAAATGCTAATAATCTTTTTCAGTCATAAAAAGCTAATCGTAAAGTCATAAAAAACTACAGCCAGAAATAGATGGAGGAAAATAGAACGACCTTGACCAGTTGAATTGGAAGCGGTTGAAATTGCTTTTCATTCAGTGCTTCAACGACACCGCCAGATACAGTACCAGGCACTACTGTAGCCGTTTGTTCCTTCCAATGGCGGATTTGACTGCAACTCTGGTGCCATTAAATGACAAGCTGTATACACATTTCACAAATTTCACAGCGGCCTATTGGATCGGACCAAAACAATTCTTTTATCCAAAGTTTGGACCGCCTGTTGTGGAGAAATTTCAACAATTCAAAGCGAGGGATGATGACGTGTGTGTAGTAACTTTTCCCAAAACAGGTGCCATTTTGCGTTCTATTTATTAATTTATTTATTTATTAAAATGTTAATATTTTGCAAACTTTAATTTGCAGGCACAACATGGATGCAGGAAATAGTCTACATGTTGTCGATCAACCTCGATTTTGAAAAGGCCAAACGCAACATTCGAGAAACGGTGTTTCCATACGCAGAGTAGAATTTTATTTGTTTATTTAGTTATTTGTTAAGTAATTGACAACAAGAGTTTTATTTGCGCAGTCTTAATGCGTGGGAAGAGCCCGTTCCTTTGGACGATTTTTACGAGATTATCAGCAATATGCCATCACCACGACTGATTAAATTCCATCTCAACTATTCATTTCTGCCACCAGACGTGAAAAAACGATGCAAGGTCTAATAATAGGGACGGATGCGGTCAATCTACTAAATAAATTATTTCCCGTTGCCGTCTATTTCAGATTGTGTATGTTTGCAGAAATGTTAAGGATACAATTGTGTCCTATTACCACTTCTGCTGTGCCGTTTCATCGACTAAGTTCCAGGGAAGTATCGAAGACTTTGCGGAGTTGTTTATGGAAAATAAAAGTAAAACAACTTTGGTACAACATTCTTCTGATTGCTTTCATTAATTTTTGCAGTTCCTTATGCACCCTACATTTCTCATGTCAAAGAATTCTGGGAAAAAAGAAACGAAAAAAATATTTTTTTTGCAACTTACGAAGACATGCAGAAAGTAAATTGCCTATTAAAAATTTATTGCAAATAAGTCTAAAACTGTCCATCAGGATCAAGAAAAGGTGATTAAAGACGTTGCAGCATTTCTGAACGTGTCAGTGAGCAACGAAGGCATCAAAGCGATTGCTGACCACTGCAAATTTGACAACATCAAGCAAAATCCGGCGGTCAATAAATCCGACTGGGGTGACTTGTGGCACCAAAAGGATTTCAAATTCATGAGGAAAGGTCGAAATGGAGATTTTAAATGAATAATAAGTTTTTACGACAAGTTAGATATTTTTTTTAGGAATTGTGGGCAGCTGGCACACTGAAATGAATCAACAATTAATTGATAAGATCGACAAATGGACCCATGATCAAACCATTGACACTCCAGACTTAAGAAAGATTCTATTGAATTAACCTTTTGCAATTCCATTAATGGCTGTAGTTACTTGTACTAGTTCACATTTAATTAAACTCATTCATTTAATTTTAAAACAGACAATTGCTGCCCCGATGCTTTTCTGCACTGCAGAACCAAACACCAACAAACTGAAATGTTTTTTGTTGGTCAGTGGTTACTGCCCTTTGGAATGAATAATCTTGAATGACCTTGCAGATCTAATTCGAGGTCATCCAACTTCTTAATCACTCCCATGAGTAAATTTGTGATATTTCTTACTCATAAGAACACTCTTCACTCCACACACAGCAGGCCGAAAAAGGATACCATTTACTTCAAATTAATAGTTTGCAGCAATTGTAAAAGGCTGACGAAGTTACTGAGGAAAGTGGTGGTTTATTTATCGAGTATTCAAACTAGGAAACCGAGTATTTAAAGTAGAAAATGGCCGAGTTATCCGCAACCCTGATACCGCTCGATCACAAGTTGTACAAACATTTCACGCAATTCACTGAGGCTTATTCGATTGGACCGAAGGGATTTTGTTATCCCAAATTCGGACCACAAGTTGTCAACAATTTACAGCAGTTCAAAGTGAGGGATGATGATGTTTATGTGGTAACGTTCCCCAAAACAGGTAAAATAAATGATACAGTTCAATGCTTCACTTAAAAATGGATATTTTCCTCATGGACAGGAACCACATGGATGCAAGAGATTGTTTATTTGCTCATGAATAACTTGGATTTTGAAAAAGCAAACAAAACTATCCGCGATACAGTGTTTCCATATGCAGAGTACATAACTTGTAAACAATTATAGGTTTCGCCTAATTATTCATCCATTTTTGTAATAGCATCAATGTATGGGAAGTGCCTTTACCCGACCATATCGAGATTATGAACAGCTTGCCGTCGCCACGACCAATTAAACTTCATCTCAACTATTCACTTATTCCGCCAGATATCGTTAAACAATGCAAGGTGGTTTGATATTTTTAGCTATTGTTGAAGTGCATGAATAAAATATGGCTGCTTTTACTTTCAGATGATTTATGTGTGCAGGAATGTGAAGGATACAATAATATCTTATTATCACTTTAATCGTAGCATGACATCGACACAGTTTCAAGGAAGTATTGATGATTTCGCCGATTTGTTTATGGAAAATAAAGGTAAAATGCAATATCATGCGTTAACCAAATCAAAGGATTATTTTCCATTGGTTTACAGTTCCGTATGCACCCTACATTACTCATCTAAGAGACTTTTGGGAACGAAGAAATGAAAAAAATATATATTTCACAACTTATGAAGATTTGCAAAAAGTAAATTACTACTAAATTAAATGTGTAAATAATTTATTTTCTTTCGGTACTGCAGGATCAAAGGAAAGTGATTGCAGAAGTGGCAAAATTCCTCAACCTACCAGTGAGCAATGAAGAAATCAAACTGATCGCTGATCACTGCAAATTTGACAACATGATGAAAAATCCAATGGTGAATAGATCACATTGGGATGAAACAGTGTGTAGGAAAGATTTTCGTTTCATGAGAAAAGGTACATTCAATTAAATTGCCCAATTAACCGGTTGAAAAAATTGAATATTTTTTAAGGAACCATCGGCAACTGGAATGCTGAAATGAGCCCAGAGTTAACAGCTAAGATTGATAAATGGATTTACGAACAAACGATTGAGATTCCCGCTTTAAGAGAAATTCTTTAGGCGTCACTATCGAAAATAACTAAATTCATGATGGTTGTAACGAATTAAATAAATTGAATGTAACCTTAACTCGCTAAGCTAAATAAAATGCATCGCAATTTTAAGGTTAATCCCCGGGCCCTATGGACCCAAAACGTTTTTCTGACTGCCACAGAAGAAAACAAATATGCCCTGCTTGGTGTTGCCGGTAGTTTCGTCATTTTTGGCTTGTTAGTTTGATTATTTCACTCTCTTTCGCTTTGTGAGTGCCAGTTAAGGTGCAGTGAGCGGAAACTGAGCAGGGGACGTGGCTCTCTGCATTAACATTTCTGTTAGAAACCCGAGATGTCCCAAGGCGACAAAATGACTACTTTTTCAAATTTTTTACTGGCTCCCGCTAAGATTTCCAAAATTTTCAATGCTTTAGAAATTTTGGTAAATTTGCATTATTTTTGTATTTTTTTGCTGTCATTTCGTATTTTTTTGCTGTCATTTCGTATTTTTTTGCTGTCATTTTGTATTTTTTTGATTTCATTTTGTATTTTTTTGATTTCATTTTGTATTTTTTTGCTTTTTTTTGTTTTTTTGTTGCTTTCTTTGTGTATTTTTTACATTTTTTTGTATTTTGCATTTGTTTTGTATATTTTTGCATGTTGGTGTCACCCCTTGTAATGGTGTCACCCGGTGCGGCCCGCACCCCCTGCACCCCCCTAGTGACGCCACTGACTGTGAGTCAGAGATATTTGTTCTAGGTTATAACAAACATCTTTTGTAATACAGACAAAAGGAAGGAAATATCCAAGATCTATTCCCCTCCGGCCATTTTCAGGTCAAGGCGAGGATATTAGTGTTTCCGTGTTTCGTTGTTGTGAAACACGAATTAGTTCCATTCAGGCGGCAGTTCTCAGCACGTTGGGGCATTTGGGTTCCACAATTCACTCATAGAACATCGACTTTTTAAAATCTTTTTGTATTGAAAAAATTTAGATTGTTATCTACTGCAACAAACGAAACACCTAACTACACTATCTTATCACACTGTTGCTGAAGCCATGACTGAGTTAGCTGCGACTGAGTTAGCTGCAACCCTAATACCGTTAAATGACAAGCTGTACAAACATTTCAAAGGGATCACGCAGGCCTATTTGATCGGACCGAATCAATGGTGTTATCCAAAAAATGGACCACAAGTTGTCAACAATTTTCAACATTTTAAAGCCAGAGAGGATGATGTATGCGTGGTAACCTTTCCGAAAACAGGTACTGTACCAGATTTCAATTTACATTAGGTGCATTTGAATTGGTTAGGCAAAATAAGTGAAATAAGTGAAATAAATGAATATTGAATGCTGCTCAATAAAATATTATTATTACTAAGGCACAGCAGCTGAGATCTCAAAGATTATTCAACTGAGCATGCGCAAATCACATGATTGTTGCTTAAGATAAGTTAAGGAAAATAAGGGGCTATCAATAAATGAGCCTAATGCAAAATCTTTTATTTTTATTTGTGGCATTAATTCCATGTATCTTGTGTATTTTTTAATGTTTCGTAACATTATTGAGATCCCCTCCCCCCTAAGTGACACAACCCCCTTGTCAAATAAATGGACTAACATAAGTCAAATATTGCGTAATAAACTTCATATCCTGGGTCCTGGGAGTTATCAAGCTATTGCACCTATTGCATTTAATGTGACAGTTTAAGACCAATATAAGCTTATTTTTTCCATTTGCAGGCACAACGTGGATGCAAGAGATTGTTTATTTGTTGATGAATAACCTCAATTTTGAAAAGGCAAACAGTGTTAACCGCAACATGGTGTTTCCATACGCCGAGTATAGACAATTTACACTTTATATGTTCAAAAACAACTAATACAGCATTTCATTCTTTTTTCTTACAGTGCAAATGTTTGGGAATTTCCTTTCCCAGATCAAATTGAAGTTGTTAACAATTTATTATCACCGCGGCCCATTAAATTTCATCTCAACTACTCCCATCTACCGCCAGATGTCACCAAGCAGTGCAAGGTAGTCAGTCTAGTCTAGAATGAACGAATAAGTAAATAAATAAACAAATAAATAAATAAATAAATACCACTTTCATATTTCAGATGATTTATGTGTGCAGAAATGTAAAGGATACAATTATCTCATATTATCACTTCAATCGTGGGATGGTATCATCAAGGTTTGAGGGAAATATTGAGGAGTTTGCGGATCTGTTTATGGATAACAAAGGTAACATACAATGCTATTAAACCGTTTCCCTCGTGCTGGAATGGTTGCGTGTTGATTGTTAAGGCACCTGCATTCCAGTTCCAAGCAAGATATTGTAAATTCATGCAAGTAATAAAAGCTCAGCTGCTGGAACTCCCCAACTAAACAAGTTTGTTCCTTGAAGCCCTACCAGGAAGCCCAACAGTAATTCAATCTAATCATTAGTTTCCTTCCACTTATTTACAGTTCCATATGCACCCTACATTGACCATGTTAAACACTTTTGGAACAGAAGAAATGAAGGGAAAATATTTTTCACAACTTACGAAGATATGCAAAAAGTAAATTACTGCTTCGGTCAATGTAAATAGTTTATCGTCTATCTGTTTCCCAGGATCAAGAGAAAGTGATTGCAGGAGTGGCGCAATTTCTCAACATATCGATAAGCAATGAAGAAATCAAACTGGTTGCTGAACACTGCAAATTTGACAACATGAAGAAGCAGCATGAAGCATCCTCGCAGGAAATGAGTAAACTGGTGTGCCGTAAAGATTTCAAGTTCATGAGAAAAGGTAAAATTTAATGAACAACAAAATCAAATTTCAAGAAAATTAAAACAAAATGAAATGAATTTTTCTTTAGGGACTATTGGAAACTGGCAGGACGAAATGACTCCAGAATTAATTGCTAAAATTGACAAATGGACGTATGAACAAACCATTGATAATCCTGCCTTAAGAGATATTCTCACAATTTAATAATGTGTACGTACACATCTGTAATGTTTTGAAAATACAAAAACAAAAACACAAATAGCTAAAACACTTGAAACTGGACTTTTTTGATGCAGCTACTATTTCCAAAATAAAAAGATTTATCATTTCGACTTTGTACCCTTGTTACATGCCACACATCTAACACTTTTATTGGTGGTAAACAAGAGCAGGTGGTACCGGCCCTGGCCATGTTAATGGTTTGGATCTTCAGAGAGAACTGACTTTACTAGGCGCTGGACTTCATTAGCTAAACTCCCATTCCCCTCACAGAATGACAATTTCAACTGTCTAATTATGCACAACACATCATTGCCATCTATTGAGAGCTTTAGGAAGCTAATTGTACTAATCTGCGCAGTACAGGTTGGCTGTCTCTCAGAACGGCTTGTATGCCAGCAGTGACAAGTGGTTTTCCACCATGGCTCAGTTATCCGCAACCCTGGTACCATTAAATCACAAGCTGTACAAACATTTCACTAACTTCACAGAGGCGTATTTGATTGGACCTAATCAATTTTGTTATCCAAAATATGGACCTCAAGTTATTGACAAATTGCAGCAGTTCAAAGTGAGGGACGACGACGTTTACGTGGTAACTTTCCCCAAAACAGGTAAAACAAATTATGTAATCTAATCTATCATTTGTAATGGATTTTTTACTTCTAATGTACAGGTACCACATGGATGCAAGAGATTGTCTATTTGCTCATGAACAACTTGGATTTTGAAAAAGCAAACAGCATCATCCATGATGAAGTGTTTCCATATGCTGAGTACATAAATTGAAAAAATTGTGTGTTTTGCCTAATTATTCATCCATTTTTGTAACAGTATGAATGTATGGGAAATGCCTTTACCCGACCATATCGATATTACGAACAACTTGCTGTCGCCACGACCAATTAAACTTCATCTCAACTATTCTGTTATTCCGCCAGATGTCGTGAAACAATGCAAGGTGGAGTTGATACGTTCATCGATTATTGTACAGCACAAATAAAACATGGCTGATTTTCCTTTCAGATGATTTATGTATGCAGAAATGTGAAGGACACAATAATATCCTACTACCATTTTACTTGCAAGATATTTGGAACAAAGTTTAAGGGAAGTGTTGAAGACTTTGCCGAGTTGTTTATGGAAAATAAAGGTAAAAACACAATGTCTGATAGTAATCCTATCTAACCCCTATTTTTCATTGGTCTACAGTTCCATATGCACCTTATATTACTCATGTTAGAGAATTTTTTGAAAGAAGAAATGAAAAAAATATATATTTCACAACTTACGAGGATATGCATAAAGTAGTTTACTATCTCGTTAAATATTGTATAACAAGTTTATTGTTGTGTACTGCAGGATCAAAGCAAAGTGATTGCAGAAGTTGCAAAATTCCTCAACGTACCAGTGAGCAATGAAGGAATCAAACTGATTGCTGATCACTGCAAATTCGACAACATGACGAAAAACCCAATGGTGAATAAATCACATTGGGATGAAACAATATGTGCGAAAGATTTCCAGTTCATGAGAAAAGGTACATTGAATTAAATTGCCAAATTCACCGGTTGAAAGAATTGAATATTTTTTAAGGAATCGTCGGCAACTGGAATGCTGAAATGAGCCCAGACTTAATAGCTAAGATTGATAAATGGATTTACGAACAAACCATTGACACTCCTGATTTAAGAGAGATTCTCTAATCATCACCATCAAATAATTTGTTACTCCTGAATTCAGTTTCACAACTTGTAAC
This sequence comes from Strigamia transsilvanica, assembly GCA_034701245.1. Classification (NCBI taxonomy): domain Eukaryota; kingdom Metazoa; phylum Arthropoda; class Chilopoda; order Geophilomorpha; family Linotaeniidae; genus Strigamia; species Strigamia transsilvanica. The sequence continues at coordinate 3,500 of JAQIXU010001232.1, read as the reverse complement.
AAATAATTAAAATAATTAATTGTAAGAAAAACTGCAACAATATAATAAAAGTTTAAACCAATCTTATTGCACAAGGTTTCATTTTAACATGCACTCACAAGTCACAGCCCATTTTATTGATGTAGTTAAAAAGACCTTTGAAGTTTGGGCACAAGGTCAACTTTTTTCTATCTTTTTAATCATGACAGATGAGAATTTTAACTTAAAAATTTGTAGAACACATTACACAAGAGGGTCCATAAACCCTTGTTTTGAATTGGATGTTAAAGTTGTAGGTGAAAAATAATAAATAAAAAAAACGACAAATGACCAAACAAGCATTGCAGCGAAGATCTAACTCCGCCTAAATAAAAGTGTAAGTAACAGTTTCAATGGTAAGCTTCTGTAATCTAATGCAAGGCTCATACCAGCAGAAAAGTAATAGTTAAGGATTAAAAATGTAACTTAGCCAGTGTTCACGCAGCAAGAAATAGCGGCTAGCTAATTATAATTTATTTTATTTTATGCGATGCTGAACTGTTTTTTTTGGTGGGTATAACTAAGCACACAAGTCGTGTGATGTGAATTATTAATCGTGTAACTGCATGATTATATGTGATTGATTATCTGATTTTCTTACTTGCTTTTTGCTGCTATCACTACTTCATTGTATTGCTACTGTATCTCTCTCCCAAAATTCTGTTCAAATAATTTTTAAGGACCCATGATAGTTGGGGGCCCAAAAAGAATTTAACTACCGTATTTCTTCGATTATAAGTCGCCCTCCATTACAAGTCGCGGCAAAAAATCAGGGTTTGAAATACAAGTCGCCCTCGATAGCCACGACTAATATTCAAAAAAATTTACAAAAGGCATATGATTTGTGTACCATAACATTGACTGTAGACATTTTGTTTGCAGTCAATGCCGAGATTCACAGCTCTCCCATCAATCTTTTGTTCTCTTGAGTTGTTAAATTAGCACCAATGTGTCAATTTTGGAACAATATGTAGACAAAATTCTGTCCACACCTTTTCCAAAGTCGCCATATTGGCGCTGTATACCTGCGTAAAAAGAATACGATTTTAACTAAAGTCGCCCTCGATTACAAGTTGCAGCAAAAAATTGCGTTTGCAATTACAAGCCGCGATTTCTAATCGAAGAAATACGGTAAGCCCAGTGAACTCCCTCAACAGTTCGACACCGATATTCATCCTCGATCGTAATCCTGCTGGTAGAAAAGAAAACACAAATCATTGAAGAAAAACGTTATTACCTTTATTCCCCACAGATGCCCATCAGTCTCAAAGATTATCAAATCGACCATTGATTTTTTTTTTTAAATTAACTTTTTTTAAAAAAAACACGCATGTGAAAAATGTACTGTATATACTAGTATGTGTAAACAAATTGTGTTAAGGGCCCCCCTAGCCTCAGGGCCCTAATAAATCTAGGTCCGCCACCGACAATAAGTATTGCGACAATCCCTCTAGACCAGCGGAGCCGTCCAAAAGCGTACGAATTTACAGAGAGCTCAGTTATTATTGTTGCCAATCGACAATTGGCTTGTACCGAAGTGTTATTTAATATTTTGAGTTAACCATTAATTAAATAAGTCTCTAAACTTTCAAAGCAGTAAGTTCTTATAATTTCATTTTTAGGGAATTTAAAACTATACTTTTTTTAAAAAGTTATGCGGATCCTTTTGAGGTAGCTCGCGGAATCCTAGGCTGATAACATTCTGTCCCTGAAGACAGAGCACCCCTCTAAACATGAAACGTTTTGATGGACCCACCTGTATCCAGTTCAGAGAGAGTTTACTGTACATTTTTTTGGTTTGTTTTGGGAAAAAAAGCAGGAACATTTTAACAGTTTGCTTAGAGGCTGAAAATTTGTAGTTTATACCACTGGTTTCTGTAAAGTCATGCTATTTTCTTTATGTGTGTGTTAACCTAATTACTGGTTTGACTTTGCACCCTTGGGCAGGTGCCAGATGCCACTCCTACATTCCTGCTCATCTCTTGCCACATTGGTGTTTTCAACAAACAGCAGCGCTGCCTTGCGTGTTGATAAGAAGCAACCACAAGGTGAAAAATAAAACTTTTGTCAGTGCAAATTCATTGCTGGTCAACACAATGGCTGCTGATATTTCCGCAACATTGCTACCCTTGAACCACAAGGCGTACAAACATTTCAAGGCGTTCTCGCAGTCTTATTTGATCGGAAAAGACAAATATTGTTTTCCTAAAAATGGACCAAATACCCTAAAAAAATTCCAAACGTTCAAGATCAGGGACGACGACGTTTTCATATTAACGTTTCCAAAAACAGGTAAAACTTTTGTGTTATTAAGAACTGGCTCAGTTCATGCCTGATGCCAAATTCATATTGTGCATTTCATGTATTTCTTCTATTTTGCCTTCTATTACAATTCTTTTTCTGTTCTTTGGTTGAATTAATGTCGTTTTTGGTTTGTGTTACAGGAACTACTTGGTTGGAAGAAATCGCTTATGTGTTGTTGAATGACCTCAACTTTGAAAAAATTAACAAAACCGTTCGGGACAGGGATATTCCATACGTCGAGTACATAAGTCAAGATACATTACTGTATGTTTTCTTTTAAATTTCAATTTTTACTTAATTCTTCCAGCCTTGATGTGTGGGAAATAGACATGGGCCTGATGGATATCACTATCAACATGCCTTCACCAAGATGCATCAAACTGCACACTTGTTTATCTCTCCTGCCGGCAGATTTCACCACGAAACCCAAGGTTGGTCACAGGGGTCACCTTCCCCTCAGTTTAAGTTTTTGCGACCAAATGGAACCCACTACATTTCGTATTATTTCAGATTTTATACGTGTGCAGAAATGTCAAAGACACGATTATATCTTATTACCACTTTTGCTGCGCGATGGAATTTTGTGCATTTCAAGGAAGTATTGACGATTTTGCTAAACTATTTATGGAAAACAAAGGTAAAATTGGCTGACTGGTAAACAAAATAATTTTTTTTCTTTTAATGATTCTTAATGATTCACTAGTTCCGTACACGCCATACATCACTCATGTTAAGGAAGTTTGGGAAAAAAGACACGAGAAGAATATTTATTTCACAACTTACGAAGAATTGCAAAAGGTGATATAATTACACCAATTACGTGTCGACACAATAGTATCGTTACTTGCACGACTAATGACTTTAATAATACTCGTGGTCCTTGTTTTCCTCGTTTATTATTCCACCAGAATCAGGAAAAGGTGATTGCGGAAATAGCACAATTCCTCAATAAATCAGTTGACAAAGATCAAATCAAAATGGTCGCCGATCATTGCAAATTTGACAGCATGAAAAAGAACCCAGCAACAAACAAAACAGAATTGGATAACACCAAGACTGTTGTAAAGGACTTTCGATTCATGAGAAAAGGTATTAACCCTCCCCGCCCCAACCTAGGGTCATTTCTGACCCAGCAAAGTGTTTTTCTGAGTTATTTCATTAAAAAGTAAATTTTTTTT
>JAQIXU010001231.1:0-19293 GCA_034701245.1 Strigamia transsilvanica | reverse complement strand
AAAAACTGAAATTTTTAAGAGAAAAACTGAAATTTTCAAGAGAAAGACTGAAAAACTGAAATTTTTAAGAGAAAAACTGAAATTTTCAAGAGAAAGACTGAAAAACTGAAATTTTTAAGAGAAAAACAAAATGGTGGACTGCGTCCAATAAACTAAAAACTTGAAGTTGGGAAACAATTCTCTGGATAATTCTATTTTTCTATTTTTCTATTTTTCTATTTTTCAAATTTTCAAATTTTCAAATTGCCATTTTTAAAATCGCACAATGAGTTCGTTTACACATTTTGAATGTCGGCCAAGGATGTCGATGACATTTGATATTCTCCCAATTTAGCACCGTAACGTATATACAACAGTACATCCTCCACATTTAAGCAATTTAGCCGCCATCTTTCACTCATGATTTAACATCACTTGACACTTTATACTCGAAACGTAAATAAAACTCCTCCCAATTCCACGCAAAGGTTATCAATAAATGACGTCACGAGAAATTTGTATCGGGCGCCTGCCAGTGCCTGTGCACGGACCAGACGGCGCCGCTGAGCGCTCACAAAAGCCCTCGCACTCGCACTCGCCCTCGCAATCGCCCTCGCACTCGCACGTTTTACGCTCATTCAACTCAAATCAACGATTAACAATGACAAATGTAATTCGACTGGATGTCAAAATAACTGGTCATTTTATCTCTCTAAATCTCTCTCTCTCTCTCTCTCGATTTCTCGTGTTTGTTTTGCTCGTGTTTGCCGTTTCTCATGTTCAAAGCCCTGCCGCGAACAATTATTTTGAAAGAACAGAAAAACAAGCAAGAAATAAGAAATTGGATCCGATGATGCTCTGCTCTGTACCAAGATTGGTTGTCATGACAACGGGATGTTAAACTTCTCTTTGTGTGTAATCAGTGCTTTCTCGGAGCGCGATGGTCGATTCGGCAAAAAGAAAAATTTCATCAATACTTTTTTTTTTTTTGTTTTTTTTTTTTGTTTTTAAAAAAAATAAAATGTGGACGCACCGGAAGGACAAGTGTCAAATTGTGATATACTGTAACCACTCGTGCTAATTAATTTCGAGGATGGATTTCACATTTTATCAATAACTCTCTTGTTGCGACTGTGTACTTGTATTTGTTTTTTTAATGACACAAGCGTTGACAAAATTGTCTAATAAATTTTAACTCGAACGTCTTCCAAAATGGCTTCCAAGTTATATAGCGAGCCATCAACCAGAATGATATTGTTTTATTGGGGAGTCCTCTTTACGACATCAAAGTTTTTATTGCTGGAAAATTAACAGAATCCTTCGGAATGACGTCACAAATGTTATTTTGGCAGCCATGACGCTCGAATCTCGTTCATTCTCGATTTGATCTCGTGGGGTTTCATCCAATTTGTCCGAATTGAAGTTAAAATATTTTTTCTTTCTTTCTTTGTTTCTTTCTTGATGAGTTCCACGAAATTGTTGTTGTTGTTGCATTGATTTGTTCGAGTCGTTCCACTTTGAGGTAATTTAGTGCGAGATTTGATGCTAGAAATGTCACTCTAATGAGTCCCTAAGTGAGTGTGAAGGTAATATGATGTGTGAGCATCTCTCATTTCCGCGTCCCCGTTCGCCCTCCACTCAAATCCCCGTCTCATTAATTGCGGCTTAAAACTAACGATGCAACGCCGAACAACAGCGTTTGACTAAATTGCGCGCCGTTCAAAATCGGCGCCGCGCATTGTTGACGCGCACATTTGTTTGTCTCGACGAGTGAGTCGTCTCATCAATTATTCATCCGAGGCTAAATGCGAGTCAAAACATTTTTTTCCCGTGTTTTCTCGCGCGCAAAATTGATCCGCGCAAATGTAAATGTCGCGCTCGATACAATTGATTGAACAAACTATGAATATTCAGTCGCGGCGGCCATTTTTTTTTTTTTTTTTTGATTTTTATTTCCATTGTGATCCATTTGTTCGATTGGTTCGGTCTCTTAATGAACACGAGTTGACCTTTGCACGTGATCTGCTCTTCTGTTCTCTTCTCTTTTCTCCTCTCTCTCTCTCTCTCTCTCTCCAGCCAGTGATTGATTCGCCACTTTTTCACTAGAGGTCGTCGTCGATATAATTAAACCGACCTAACAGCTAACACTTCCCTTTCTTTCCTCCATGGACCCATTAGTCTATCTCTTCATTGGCTGGCCGCAATCTCCTCTTTCTTGTTCAGTTCCTGGGATGATCACCACCACCTCTCCAGGGAAGATTAAACCCGATTTCAACATGGCCGCTCGCCCTCTCTTTTTTTCTCTTTTTCTCTCTCTTTCGCTCCATTTCGTGTCAATCGGACACGAGCAAAATGTTTATTTGGAGAAAAAAGTGGGTGAAATGTGGTCTGTTGGGACAGATGGAAAAAGAACGTGACTGCGCATGCGTCGACTCGAGCTGCTTTGCTTTGCTTTTGCTTTTGCCATCCTCATCTTATTTTGCGCGTAGAACAAATCTATATCGATGCATTAGTCAAGTTTGAGTGGTTTGATGAATGCTGGGTAGGGTCTTCCAATCGATCCGGTCATCCAAAATTATCTCCCGCCATTTTTTTTTTTCCTCTCTCTCTCAATCTGAATTGAAGAATGTTTGGGCCTAAGGAATTCATTGCATGTGATGTTGGAACGAATTGGGTCTTTAGCACTGACTGGCTTGTCTGTGGTGCCTTGGAATGATTTGTTTGTGGTTTAAGAATGGAAACGAGGCGATAAAAAAAAGTTTGGCAACCGGTACTTAAAATTTAAATAAAAAAAGTAAAAAAAAAAAAAAAAGAATTGAAAAATGGTGAAGTTTCTAAATTAAATTTGTACTAGTTGGGAAATATATGTTTGGATTGTTGGCATTCTGCAACATGAGTCAAGATGTCTTGTTTTAGGAGGTGAATGAATGCATCATGGGAAATCACCTTCCTTGAGCTACCTGATTTATTGGCGCAACTTTCATCTAATGGCGCGCTACAACTGGACCCCACATGTAAACTCGTGTTGTTTATTTTTAGAAATTTTACGAAATAAAAGAAAAGTAAAAAAAATTTTTTTTTTACGAGTTGGTAATTTTTTTTAAAGACCGTAATTATAAAACGAACATAAATTTAATGGATTGGCTTTAAAAGGATAAATTGGTGTTTGGGCCCCCTGAATGGTTGTTGTTGTTTTTCCCTTAGTGTTTTGGGTTTTCGTATCTTCATGTTAAACCAATGCGGATGAAAATGCGTGGAAATGGCAATTTTCTAGGGCGATAACGGAAACTGTTCATTTTCTTCTAATGTAATACCCACAGGGGAGACTTCGACTGAATTTGTGGGTTTAGCTACCGAACCCAACACGCATTTAAGCTAATGATTCGAAAGGAGTTCTTTTTTTTCTTTTCTTTTTTTTATAAATAATTTTTAATGTTTGGAATTGAAAAAAAATTAAATAAAAAAATGTTTTTGGTTATTAATTTAAATAAATTGTGAGCACCAGAGGGCATTTTGGGTGGCCACCCAGGTGACAAATTGGATTTACCTTTTTATCTTAGAAAAATTTAAAAAAAATTTAAAAAAATTTCTTTTTTTTTTAAAAAGTTGCCTTCATGGACCCTCGCACACACACTCGACTCGGGAGGTGTTTTTGCTGTGATTGGAATGTTGTCTTATTTTTTTCTCACCTCCATTTTGAAGATTAAGATTTCTTTCAAGTTTGATAATTTTCTTCCCTTTTGTCCGCAATGAGGAAATCGCGCGCGTTTTTTTCCTCCCGCTCGCTCCTCGCAGCAATAAATTCCACTCTTTGTCCGACGACGCTCATTTTCATCGAAAGATTAAAGGGTTAAGGTTAAAATTATAGAAAAAAAATTTTAAAAAAAAGCTAAAAAAAAATTTTTTTGTGTTTAAGTGGAGATTAAAATTCCATCTGTCACAATTTCCATGAATGATTGACACTCGGAGCCAAAAATATATTATTTATCCGGCGAATTTCACCTTGGAAAAAACGAAGCATGATGGAGAGATTGATGCGACCCAATCCGATTCCCTGGTGAAATTAAACTCACCAATTGGTTAGCACACCCCCTCCCTGGTGCCATTGTGTGGGTGGTGGGAATGGCGAGGCAAGGCAAGGCAAGGCAAGGGAAGGGAAGGGAATGGAGGAAGCGAGGAGGAAGGGAGTAGTGATAATCTCGTGGAACCAGAAGAACGGAAAGGGCTAATCAAGTCGTGGGGCTTCATTCATCTCGAATCCCCTCCATTTTCCCCTTCTTTTTTCGCCGCTAACATTTTCTTGATTAGTTGTCGTGTGGTGCCAACGTGATAAATTATTACACACAAAAACGACACACACACACACGGCGCTGGCGCTCTATTTCGTGCGGTGAATCCTCCACGTTTGATTTGAAATATGCAAATGCGAGAACGAAACGCGGGCGAAAATGAAATGAAGTCGTCAGCACGTCGTTTTGATTTTTTTCTCTCGTGTTTGCTACGTGAGCATCGAGCGGGAACGCTTTCCTTTTGTGCTCCCGTAGAACATGATCAACATATCTCGATTAGTGTTTCAACTTTTTATTAATTAATAATTCATCGGGTTGTTTGAGGAGCGGCGCCGAAATGTCCACTGACTCATTGCGAGCGATAAATTAATAGAAGGGGTTATGGCGAGCAGATGGCGCATTGTATCGGGGCTGGGAGCTGGGGGTTTTGGAGCAGAAAGACTGAAAGAGTGAAAGAGAGAAAGAGTGAGAGAGAGAGAGAGAGAGAGCGAGGGGGGCCCTTTAGTGGGGCTTTTGTTTTGTCGTTTTGCTTGACGTTTTCCCAGAGGCGGAGACAAAAGGAAGGTTTAATGCGCCGTTTCTTTGAGTTGCGTTAATGAATGAGATGAATTGATGGCGCTATTTTTAGATTAATATTGTGTGTTTCCGGTTTCCGGTTTTAAGAGGCGGTGCTTGAAAGTGTTTTTGTTTCATCCGTTCGGACGCGTTTTGTTGACGTTGTGGGATTTTGATGTAGTTGTTATGGGCGATTGGGAATTCATGGAGTGATGCAAGTTTGATGAAGATTGGCTTAAATATTTATTATAATGGATTTATTTTATTTTATTTTTTTTTTTTTTTATCTCGCAACTGCAGTTATGATTTTTTTTGAGTTTTTTTGGTTTTGTTTTTATTGATTTTGTGATTTGATTTTTCTTTTCTTCGAATGATTGGTTTATCAGTGTGTGCACTTGGTATCGAGCACGTGAGGTGTGAAATGATGAATGTGTGGGTGGTTCACCCGCCATACATCACTAAACGGAAACTCAACTGACAAAAAGTTTACAAACAAATCCAATTTTAACACATTTTGTAGGGGAAATCTTGAGGTCAATTAACTGGATATTTATTATTTTCTACTCCCTAAGGCGCTATAAAGTGGATAATTTACTTTTCCATTCATTTTTTTTCTCTTGTTTCCTATGCAAAGATTCTAATCTCATTCTGCACTGATTTGCATTTCGAGATAAGAATATTTGAGCAATTTGTACATAAACAATCGCCATTTTCACCCCGTTTTAATTTTTTTTTAAACACGTTGAGTATATCCAAGGCCATCTTGGCAGGTCCTCTTGGAGGAACGATGGGAAGGTGAAGGTGGAAGACTGATAACGAGAGAATAAGGCCGAATTATGCGCCTTGTATAATGGAGAAATTGGGTTAGGCCTTAAAAACCCCCGCTTTCCATTCCCCACCTCGTAAATTAAACCTAATGAAAATATATGGGCGAGTTATATGTTTTTATTCCACTATTAAATCGCATCATCTCCACTTTTGAACAATAAAATAAATTCCCTTTCCCCCATTGAGATTTATTCTGCGGCCAATTTATGGCGCGTCACGTGTTCAAAGGATTATTTATGCATCTCACAATATGAGATTAAGGAGAGAATTTTTTACGTGTCATTCAACCATACCCTAAAACTTTCTCTTGTCTCTAAACTTTGCTTTGCTTTCCTTTCCCTCTGGCTGCTTCTCATATTTTTGCACTGGAATTCGGTGCCCTCAGCTTAGGGACAAACAATTTGTTTATTTATCCAAGACTAGCTGGGCTTGGGCTCAGACTGAGAGAGAAAAAGAGAGAGAAATTTGCTTCAACTTGTTGTGCAGTAAATTGTTTGGTTAATGGGAAATGATGAGGAGAAAAAAATGTTGTGGTAACACCAGTTTGTGATTTAGAAGTGAAAATTTAAAAGTGAAATGAAGGGTCTTGTGATTGAGTGGTAGGGGGTTTTTCTTAATGTTTTTTCTCGTTGCACCCAAACTTAATGTAAAAAGTGGCTCGAAATGTTAAATAGGTGTTTGAAATTCCGGACCCACACTCGGTGATTTTAGTGTGGAATGTTTTCTTAGTCACAATCCGAACGATGCGTTAACGGTTGTCGTGACGGTCGAAGTTAAATTTTTGGGTTATTTTTTGATCCGGGCGTTGGATTTGGTTGAAATTTGGCAGAGAGCCGGTCTAGTGGGTGCGTTTAATGTTGTGAAATTTTCGACACTTGGAATTAATTTGGCGAGGAGAAAACGGGAGTTGAAGTTTTAGAGTGGGAGGGAAAAAATGGCGGACTTTTGTTTTTTGAAAAATGCGAATCGACCAATCGTGTTGGTTAATTTCGCTGAATGGATGCTGATTGGTCGTGATGTAACAATGAAACGTGTTTGGTTTATTATGTCTATTGTTGCTCGTTGGGTCGCAGCCATTCATTATTCATTATGTTTCTTTGTTGCGAGTTGACTTTTGGGATTTTGACAGCAGGAACCTTTCAAAAATTGTAATCACTTAAACAAACAAACAAACAGCATTTAACGAGATAAAAAATAAATTGATTTTGAAATACACGAAATAAAATGTTGTCCTAATTTAAACCAAAGAAAAAAAAGAAATAAAAATTGTAATGTAATGATAATCGATAGTTGTAGTCGTAAAAATGTATAACGAGAAATTCATACTTAATTCATTCGTGATTGCATGAAAGTGTAAACAAAAGTGGGTGAAACGAATGAAAAACAAACAAAAACTGAGGAAAACAGCCGAAAAGTGTTAGTGTTACAAACTCGAGTGGATTATAGAAGTGAGTTTGTAATACATCCTTAGACAAACTAACATCTGCTCAGGCTTTTGACATACTTTTCTATAGTTTGGAAACGAGTTTCCATTTCCTCAAATCACTCGAGCTGACAAAATGTCCTTTCTTCTGGCGACTCCGAGCAGGGAGAGAGAAAAGCGAAGAAAAGCGAAAGAAAAATGAAAGAAAAACGAAAGAAAAGCGAGGAAAATGTCGATTCTTTCGCTTTTTACTCGCATTTTTCTCAATTTTATTTACTAAATAATATAAATGGAAAAAATCCTACCTGGGGGACAGCCACAATCACCAGGTACAGTGTCCCGTACTTTACGAACTTTGATCTCATCCTGTTGTTGTTGCTGCAACTGGACTTTAATTTCTGCTAATTTCTATATAATAAAAAAAATTTGATAATAAAAGGTAAAATTTCAATGAAATAATGAATTACCTGCGTTAAAACAAGGTCGACTTGGGATTCAACTTCCCTTTTTATCCTGTCTTGTTGCTGCGTGGATAAGGTGAATATTTCTTGCTGCAACCTGCTCACTCGCCAGCCGAGCACGGCGCTCATGCCGAGGGAGGAGATGCAAACCAGGGCCAACACTAACGTCACACACCCGCAGTTGGAGCAGAATCGCGCGCTTTCACAACGTCGTGTCCGCTCGCTCCGCGTGTCACCGCCGCTCCAAGTCCATTCCTTCTCCACCACCATTGTATAAAAATATCAATAATAATAATAATAATATCGTAGAAAATAAAAATTAAATTTAAATTTAAATTTAAAAAAAAAAAAATTAAATTAAATTAAATTTAAAAAATAAAAATAATAATAATAATAATAATTAAAATGATGATGATGATGATGAGAACACTGGTCGAGGAAAATGCACTTTGAGTTTGGTCCGATATTCGGCTGGGTTTTATCCCGGTTGCGGAACCCGCGTGGTCAAGCGACGCGCCCTCATCTCATCGCGCGTGGGCCGCCAACTTTTGTGGGAAGCTCGGAGTCGGTGCGTTGAGGTCGACTCACGCGCGTCCAATGTACCGGCTACGAGCTGGCGTCGTTGCGGTCTCTCTCGGGCTCTCTCTCTCTCTCGCGCGCGCGTTTCCCCTCCCTTCTGTCTGAGTCGGGATTTGCTTTTTTTTTTTTTTCTTTTTTTTTTTAAGAGTTGCTGCCCTCTTTTCCCTTCTCCCTACCTCGGGGTTGGTTAATGGACTCGCTTGGCCCCAATCGTAATCAATGACGAGTGGAGAGGGCGATGGGAGGTTGGGTGGAAGGTAAGGGGTGCGGTCCGAGTCAATATCTCGGCTCTGTATGTTTGAATTTGCATTTTGTTTGTTGCTTTATGCTGATTTCTTTATTTCTTTATTTTTTTTTATTTAATTTTTTTATTGTTTGTTTTTTTTTTGGTTTTTTTGGTTTTTTGGTTGGAAATTGGGTGATAAAAAGTGTTTTGGGTTTTTTTTTGGGGTTGTTTTGGTGGTTTTATGCGTTTTTTTTTTTTTAAATGCGGGTTTGTTTGATTTGATTTGGTTGTGACGCGTTGTGCTTTAGTGACATCTGTTGGCTGAAAATATCAACTTTTTTTTAAAATTTGTATTTTTTGATTTGGAATGTGTTTTTTTTTTTTTACTAGTTAATTGGAATTTTATGAAGGGAATTTGTCGTTGTTATTTGTTTTTAATGAAATTTATTTGGTTTCAATGTTTTGTTTGAATTTATCGAGTAAAAGTTGCGTTTTTGACGGTTTTTGATGGTTTTTGACACAAAATGAGCGTAATTTTTGTGGTGATTTAAAAAATTTGATTGTTTTAGTTTTGAAGCAAAATAAAATATGAAAAAGAAAACAATTTCTTATTTATTTACTTTTTTCCAAATACAGTAGTGGATTCGGTACGACATCTAGTGAGAAAACGAGGAAACTTAATACTCCCTCCACTCCATGAAAATCGTCATCGTCATCGTCGGTCGGTGCAGAAGCGGTTATTTGAACAGACAACTTTTCACAACTTCCGGTTTTGGAAGCATCCGACAGGTGGGGGCAAAAATCAGAACAAAAAAAATCAAATTTTGAAATTCATAAATTTTTCCCGAGAATAGATTGTCGAATTCGGTGCCAATTCCAATTCCAATGCCAACAGGGTCCACGGAGGTGTCTTGTGGGCGATGTACATTTTCGGATTCGGCGCCGTCATGGGGAACGCGAACGCGAACGCGAACGTTGTGCTCGGTTGGTTGAGCGGCGAGGGGGCGCGAGTGATGGAGTGGTTGTCCGAATTTCGGAGATTTTTGGGTAATCCTTTGATCGCTCGTCCGTGTCGGGTTCGGTTTTCCGCTTGGTGCAACGACGAGTTGATTGCGGGGTCTTAGATGTATTTCTATTTACCGATTGGATGCGGCTGGGAGATTTTATTCTATCCGAGCTGGGATCTTGTTTAGCCTCGAGTGGACGGGCGAGGCGAGGCGAGGCGAGGCGAGACGTTTCTTCTCCATGTTGCACAGAGCTACTAAGCAAACTGAAAAGTTCGAAGAATTTTTTGTTTTCAGATAAGAAATCAAATGGTCGAGCGAAGCAAATACGTGAAAAACTAGATACACTTTCTGTAATACTGGAAAACACAGAAAAATACAGAAAAACACAGAAATATATAGAAAAACACACAAAACACACAAAAATACAGGAGAATATATGTTCCGCTTGGTTCCGCCTGGCAGAAAAATACACAGAAAAATGCAGAGTAGCAGTAAAAATACTTGCGCTGTCCTGCATGATGTATGCATGAGAAATAATCATTACTAGACAACAATAGTAACAATAGTACAGGAGCATAACCGTAATACAATTATGAATAAATACAGAAATAACTATCGTTTCATCAAAACCTGTTAGGTATTGAGCACAACAAAAGGTGAATTATGTATGTGAAGCTTGGTAATTCGTGTCTGTACTGAGTTCTTTAGAACTCATCATTTTGCATCATTTGGACATAATAAAAAGGAAGGACGAGGACGTGTGTGCGTGTGCTGATTGAACTAGCTAGTCGATTCTCTTTATGAGCGCGTAATTAAAGATCTACAATTTAGGTTTTACTTAAGGAATGGATATGACAAACTTCCTCTTGTTTCTTTTCTTAAGTCTCATGTCCTCCGCAAAACGACGAAAATTCTCCTCACTGTACCGCCTTGGCAGATGAGTCTGCTTGTAGAATATACAAAAAAATGTAGAAAAGCAGAAAAATACAGGAAAATGTTGGTTCCACCTAGCAGAAGCATACAGAAAAATATAGAAGAAGAGAAAAATACTTGTACAGCTTGCACTCCAGCATCTTTTCCCGCATAAGATAGAATTACAAAAGATATTTTGTGTTTCCTAGTTTAACAGTACACATGCTTTACTATTTAAATTTTAATTCTAGCAGCAACTATTAATTTATTTGTTTGTGTTGCATTAAATTTTATTGTTTATTGTTTATTGGTTATTTTTTATTTTTGAAATTTTTATTAATATACAATATCAAAGTCAGACGAAATTAAGCACTCATTAATTTAATCAAAGTAAGCGAAAATTAAAATTGAAATTAGACATATGGTTCGTACGCCTGACACAAACAACATGGTGCAAACTTTTCATCTTCAAACCAAGCGGCGTTGTAGCGGATACCAGAATACATCAGCTTGACAAAGGGACTGTGTCTTTGAAACCACTTGCCAGCTTACTTGCTTACTTGCAACTGGTCAGCTAAATTAAGCACCTGTAAATTTGTACAGTTTTTCACTAAACATTCCGCAGTTTCCATTTGCAGGCAATCCAAACTCAGATGTGTTCAGGAATGCTATTCAGGATCAACAGTGAGAATTGAACCAATCTAACACATCTGAGTTTGGATAAATTCTCACTGATCATCCTGAACTGCATTCTTGAACACATCAGTGAGAATTTAACCAAACTCAGGTGTGTTAGATTGGTTCAATTCTCACTGTTAATCCTGAACTGCATTTCGTCATATTCCAACAATGCCAAAGTTTTGATTCTAGGACACCAGCCCAGACATTTCCCCACCAATGCTTCACAACTCTTTGTTAGTACTAAATGCAAAACACTCGAATAGATATCTATAGTCACGTCTTTTGCGTGAGTGCATCTTGAATGGGCCATATTGTGAATGTCCAAATACTGAAGGGATGGTGTGCTGTATAATAACACCGAATGCATGCAAACATCCCACAATGAATTCAGAATCAGATGTGTCAAGTTGTACATTTGCACCTGGAAATTGGTGCGGTAGTCGCGTGGAAATAAACCTTTGCTGGAGTTCTAGAAGAGTTTGTTAAGGCAAGCACGGATTCTGGCTCGACGGGCACCTCGGTTGAAAATGTGATGTGGCATAAATTGGGGAAAAGCAGGGGAAGTTTCTGGATCAAATCCTTGGATTGGAATCCCTCTTCTGTCTCTTTCGGAAAGGCTATTTCGATTTCTTTGTATCCAACGAACACCAATTTTTGTTCCAACAGAGATTTAAGAAGACTAATTGTGTCCATCTCATTGCTGCATTCTAGGGTTTCGAGACGAGCCAAGAACTTCCAGGCTAATTCTGCTCACTTTTGTACCCCAAAGGTTCAAATACACCAACTGTTTGGCTGCCGATTGTGGTAAGCAAAGAAATTTGATTTCTTGATCTGTTATACCATCAGCAAATTTCACTGTCAGTTTCTTCAAACGCATGCAGTATTTAGCGACTAAGCACAAAGTGTCGTTGTTGCAGCAAGTTCCATTGGCAGTCAATTCTTGTAGGTATGGAAATGGCGTCATGAGAAACTCTTGAGTTTGAATTGATATGAATCTCTTGTGCTTCCATTTAGAAAGAATTAACTTTTTTATGCTCTGTTTCAAAAAATTGGAAGAAAAGAAATTAAAAACTTTGAAAAATGTTCTATACTCCAACGTCATCAATTGTGTGGTTTGGGCTCACCAAATCAATGTCGATGAATATTAGATAAAATAATCTTAGGGTACAATAGCTAAGAAATTTACTTTTTTCCCAAATGTAAGCAAATCTATGAATCTTAAATCTCCACTCAAGTGTAAATAATGTTGAAAGTGAAGGCAGGAAAGTCCCATTTCGATCAGAAGTAACATTAGGAATAAATTGCGGGAATCGTATTGTGTACTTAGAACGTGCGGGAGCTCCAATTTCAAACTTGTGGCTAGAAGAATAGATGTTAAAAATAAGTAAAGCCTGTGATAATTTATTAGATAAAGTAAATTATATGGTTGAACTGTATATTTTTCATGAATTACGAACATACGTAATAATAAAATAAAAACTTACGCAAACTCAGATATTCATTTAACTGTTTTAGAGTGGTTTCTAAGTTGTGAGGGTTCATTTTAAAATTATTCCACAATGTATTCACTAATAATTTGGTATTGAAAACATTCTGGAGTGCAAGAGGTATCATTTTGATGCAATTCAAAAAACGAGCATAGAAACTGCAATCTTCCAAGCCATTCATTAAATTGGTTAGTTCTGAAATAATAAATCAATTTTCCATAAATATGACACAAATATATTAAATTTATTTTTATTTAAATTTTCGACGTACTTAACCCTAGTGTTGGTTCCAAAGGTGTAAGTAAATCTCACACAAAATCTTCGACCACTCTCAAACTCAAAGCTTCTAAACTTGAAACTTTAAACACTTTTGTAAAATTACTGATCATGCACTCAGCCTACAGATAAATTATTTCTGTAACCACGGACTCAGTAACATTAAACAAATTGTGCCTCTAGATAAATAGAAGCGGTAAAAAATGGTTTATTTCATTGTTGAAAAGTGGCTCCTTCTCGTGTTTAATTAATTGTAACGGCCTTTTTTCTTTAATGTTTAGTTTTTATTATTATTTACAGGTTATTATAAAATACAATCTTGATTGATTTGTGCTTTTTCTCAGACAAATTTTTGGACAAAAGTCTTGGAATTATTTGAGGATGTTGATGAGGATATGTTTCACTAATAATTTCGTCTTTTTTTCTCTATCTCATCTGTAAATGTTATTGACGCATTTTTTTGTACTTAACGAAAACTAATTTCCTGTCCCGACAGGAATTTGAGGAGACCAACAGTGTCGATGTGATTGCGTTCTGGTTTATCGAGGCTCTTTCTACTCAATCTCTTGCAAACTGTTTCTTTATTGATAGTGGTAAGAAAAGGTATTCAATTCCTTTCTAATTCTTACATAAGGAGCATTTTTTGAATCTTTAGTGTGGCTAGTCTAGTATCTCATAAAGATAGTGTTATCATTAGGCCAACTTTTGACTGGTCTCAAAATCTGGAAATTGCTAAGGAAATTGTGGTCAACTGTTTTGCCTAGCCCATTCCATGATCATACTATCCAGAAATCGAACCGGGCCAATACTGATAGCATTAGATCTCAATGGTATTTTAAGCTCACTGGTGGACAAGCTCAAAACAGCCGTACTGCAAGGACGTTTTTTTTGTCTATGGCTGTACAGTATTTCACTAAAGATGCAGCAGTTTCCATATCCAGGAAAGCCAAACAGACGTGTTAGATTTATTAAATTCTCATCATTAATCCTAAACTGCACTTGGTTAGGAGCCAATCCCAATATCAAGGTTCTGATACTGGGACACAAGCCCCAGACATTGCAGTAAGTTCCATTGGCATTCAATCCTTGCAAGTGTGGAAACTGAGTTTGAATTGATGTGAATCCGTTGTACGCCGAAAATTCATACAGTCATCTATCTAGACAGAGTTTTTTTGTGCTCTATTTAAAAAAAATTGAATGAAAAAAATAAACCACGTAACAAAACAATATCCCGCCGGAAGTCCATTTTATGTGCTGGTATAATTTTAACCGTTGCCATCTTGGAAGACTTCCTGTGCGGTATACCACCTCCTTTACTACTAATAAATGCACCCGATCGCAACAGTTATTGAATTGTTCAGTCCACAAACCCACCATAGAACGGGCCAACAATATTAGAAATCACGGCTTTTCCACGTCCACACCGGTCAACAAAATATCTTATGCCGATGTGAGTTGAATTTTTAATTGCGTGTAAATGAATTGTTTTGTCTTCTCTGTGGTGGCCACGACGTTTAATGCGCTACGAGTAAGAATGGCGTAGTGATCACGAAAACGGAAGATCGAATCGACATGAAAATAAGGACTGGCCAGTTGGCCACTGTAAATGAGAATTGGCAGCATGAGTCATTGCAACGATAGTCAAAAAAGAGATTGATAAACAATCTCATCACCAATCATCTGGAATTAACAACACCACAACATGTTCATTCTCAGCTTTCGTGCAATTCACGTGGACAATATGTAAACACACGTGACTTTTGACACTCGAGATTAGCCTGACCCGTCCTAGCTGGCTCCCATTGCTTGTTTGTTTGTTTGTTTATTTATTTATTTATTTATTTTATTGTACTTATTGTACTTATTTTACTATGGAACCTCGATACGAATACATTCTCCTTCACTCCGTAGATAAATTGCATGGAATTGCGCACGGGGGTAAGTTGGAAGAAATGTTTTCGAAACACACGTTGGATTCACTTTATTTGTTTGCTTTAGCTAAAAGTGAAAAGAAAGCTGCATTGGATTTACCGAGATTGCAAAGGGTTATTTTGGATGTAGAAGAAGAAGAAGAAGAAGGTTGTGTAAGTGTGGTTTGTTTGTGGTATACAATAGTACGTGCATGGGTTTTAGGTTTTGTTTTGTTTTGTTTTCTAAAGGGAGAAAACCTGGATGATGTACAAGATTCTTCTCGCGCGAGCTGTTGCTACACTCTGAAACTTTTGCTCATTCTATTCACCATATTAATTCAAATTGTTCTATTTGGAAATCTTTATTTGTGGGTGTTTGATAGAGATAAGATTTAGAATTTGCTTTTCAAATTGCAAAAGGTATGTTGACGAGTTTTGCAATCAATTGATCTAGTTGTGTAAATATTCATTGAATTAAACATTTTTTTTTTAAATTTGTGTTTAATGCCGGTATGATTATACAACACTCGCTGGAAATGCGACTGATATACTTTTAATAGTTGTACTTTTAATTTTTATCGCTATAGGGAGGAGTTGTAACGAAACGAAGCAACATCGTGGCAAAATTGAAGATAAATCGAATAATTGTGGCAGCTGTTCTACAGAAATGGAAATGAAATGAAAATCCGAGTATAAAAACTAAAGTAAACTACTGTGCATAATTAGTCAATAATATTTTATTCATAGGTAGGAAATTAGGAGGAAAAATCGAGTTGAAAGAAGTTGATGTCTGGGATGGTGTCAAAAAATGCATTGCAGACAAAAGACTGAAGAAAAAAGTAATTCATTTTTAGAAAAGAAGCCTTTTTGGGCCAGAAACTGCTTTTTGGAAGAAAAAAAAAACATGCATATTTTGGCAATAACCACAACGCAATAGTATAGGGAAAACATCAAATCATATAAACATGTTTTACAAACTTGAAAAATAACGTTTCTCGGGCAGAAGGTTGCCTAGAATACAAAATTTAAATCAAAATTGCGTTCAGAGGACGTTAAGAACAATAAAAAGGCATTTCCTCGGATGGTTAGGGTTATCGATCGTAACAGCCCATCAGGAAGCAACAGCGAAATCAAAACGTGCACAAAACCGCAAAAACCTGAAATATACCGTACATTAATTTAGGATAAATCGATCACTAAATCATTAAATACAAGTAAATTAATCAAAATAATAATTAATTTTCGTCAACATAACCAATTTTGAATGGTTTTTAGTATTTGTGACGTCATCACACATCAATGGCCGCCTCGATTTAAAATATCCACGGTTATGGCCAAAAAATGGCTGAAATCGAAAGGTAGGCATAAAATGAGAAGATGTCTAGCATTTAAACCCGTCAAAGTCGAACAATTTTGCTAGACACAAATTCCATGTGGGTCCCTGTTGTGTCGGCCCATTTCTGCCTACTACACTGCTCGTTTTCAAATTTTGCACTGAGCTCTAGCGCTTAAATGTCGACGCGGAATGGCGTGATGCGGAAAATCAAGCCGTCCCCAATTTTATAGTAAGATGCGACTGAAGCAACCGAGTTACTTGGCTGATTTTTTCAAATTCTAAATTTAGACTTCCCCTCTAACCCACAAGGCCACAATCCAATCCAGAGGAAGCAGCGCATGAGACTTTGCTTATCAGCGGCAGGTAAGCTGGAGACGCTCATGTTTAGTTACCAGCTTGTGCACTAACAAGTAAGCATCGATGGGGCCAGGGGCATCGACGAGCACTAACAAGTAAGCTCGCTTTGTATAGCAACAACACAAAACTATGTAGAAAGAAATGCGAGACAGTCTGAAATGAAACCATTACAATTTACAATCATGGAAAAATTACCGAATGTAGCTGCGTTACAATTAAATTAAATTAATTTTATTCATAAATATCTTACAAAGTTGAAATTTTCACTTTCAACGTTTAGATGTCAAAAGACGTAAAGCCAATTCCTCTTGTTGTGCCAATGGCATTTTCATTTCTTTCCTCCTCTCACTCCTCGATTCCTCCCTCGTTGGCCACGCTGAAGAATCATTTCTCCTCATCCTCTTGGCATCGTTTTCGTCGTTCTCGTCCTCATCTTCTTCTTCCTCATCACCCTTTTCCCGTTTACGTCTCGCTTCTTTTTCTTTCAAACGCTTTTGCTACGATTACAAATAAACTCGTCAGTATAAATTCGATGAGTTTTTATCTTTCACCTTATGATCCTCTTTGATT
This sequence comes from Strigamia transsilvanica, assembly GCA_034701245.1. NCBI lineage: Eukaryota > Metazoa > Arthropoda > Chilopoda > Geophilomorpha > Linotaeniidae > Strigamia > Strigamia transsilvanica. Next base: position 2,417 of record JAQIXU010001231.1, on the reverse strand, counting down.
TTCTGGCGATAAACTTCCTTATCGATTCGATCCTCAGCTTTCATCATCTCCTTTTGCTTTTCTATGTCGATTGCGTCGTCGCTGTCGATATTCGCGATTGAACTAGTTTGCAATTTCGCTTGCACCGCAGGAAACGTTGCGGCCACCTTAGAAAAAAACAAAACACGTTTACAATTCACTTAATGACATTTCTGCGTGGCGACTAGACTCACCTCCCCTTCGTCGTCAAACACGATTCGAGTGTTGGGCTTAACTTTCTGTTTCAGCATCCGTTTAGCCAGTGTGGCTTTGGTCTGTTTCTTATTTTTCGCACTTCTTTCCGGCACATCTCCGACGCCCTAAGTAACGACGATAATCAGCGACTACATTTCAAGCTTTGGAATAAACTTTACCGAAAAATCATCCGGCACATTTGTCGAGCCTCGCTTGACAACGAGCAGTTCCTCGTCGCTCTCGTCCGGACAAAGCGCGTCTTCTTCGTCGACACTTTTGGCATCGTTCGTGCGCTCCACTTTCGCTCGCGTTTCATTCATTAGCTTCGACCGCTTTTCGGTCGCTTGTAAAAACCGTATCCGGGGCGCTTGGAACAGTCCGAGAGACCTGCATTTTTTTAAAACAAAAAATAAAAACACGAGCAGTAAATTGGCTAACAAATGCCTACTTTGCATATTCGTGTTTGTTCAACTTGCGAACGTCAAAAATCTTCTTATTTTTCATTAAAAACACGCTCTTAAAGTAAGTGACGAATGCCTAGAAAAAAAATCAGATAAACAAAACACTAATTACTTGTAAATGAAATGTAGAAAAATGATGAGTCTTACTCTCTGCGCGCATTCCTTCAACGTGACGTCGCGCGATAACAGAACCTGCAACTTGGTCTCGACGACGTTGGCTTTTCGTAACCTGCACAAAACAAAACAAAATTTTAAATAAGAAATAAATAAATGTTCCAAAAACGTCGTGTGAAATTGTACGTCTTTTTTGAAATCGGAATCTTTTTGGCAGCCAGCTCTTTCATCATTTCCTCTTCCTCGGACGGCAACAGCAGCAACACGGACTGACCGCCGTCTTCGTGGCGCGCGGTCCGTCCGACCCGATGGATGTAAGTCTTGCTGTCTTGCGGGCAATCCAACTGCACGACCCAGTCGATCCCCGGAAAATCTACCAAAACGCGAATACCAATTATCAAAATTAAATTTTCAATTTTCTCTTTGTCTTTGTCTTTGTCTTTGTCTTCCTCACCCAAACCCCTGGCCGCCACGTCGGTGGCAAACAGCACCGCGTTCTGCTTCCGATGAAACGAGTCGTAAGTGGCAATTCTTTTTTGCTGGTGCATTTTGCTCGTCAATTCGAAAATAGTGGTTTGCGGCCTCAGCCGACAAAATGCAGCGTGAAGATACTTCACCTGCAAATCACGATTCGATAAATTCATTCATTCGATGATTATTATCGATAAGTCTCACTTGTTTGCACGTCGACATGAATACGAGAATTTTTTTCCCCGGATGGTCGCCGATGAAAGCCCACAGCGTGTTCGTTTTGTCCTCGAGGTTGCACACGGCGTACGACTGATGCAAATTCGCGGGAGTGCTGTGTTCGGCATGCTCGTGAGCGGACACGTACGCGTACTTTTTCAGCTGCAACCGAGCCAGATCTCGGACGGAACTTTAGTTTGATTAATACAAATATTCAATCCAACGAAAAAATAAAAAAATAAAACAGAAAAATACTTTGTCAGCGTCGCCGAAAAAAGCAAAGTCTGTCGTTCGCACGGCAGATACTCGAGGATGTGGTTTATATCTTCCGCGAAATCCGAATCCAAAGTTTGATCGGCCTCGTCAAAGACTGTAAAAATGTAATTAACAAAAATTAGTGATTAATAAAAATCGCTCATCGTTTCCTGCACGTACTCAACATTTGCAAATTGCCGTAATCGCTCGTTTTCTCCAAATGATCTTTAATTCGACCGGGAGTGCCCACGATTATGTTACACCGTTCCATCACTTTCACTTTCCTCTCGATCTTCAAGTTCTGAAAGAAAAATATTAATAACAATTACAAACAGATAATTAAAGAAAAATCCAATGTACGACCTCTCCGCCAATTACTGCACCGATGGAGAAGTCGTGATCGCCTTTCGCCAGTTCAAGCACGTGGAAAATTTGCAGCGCCAGTTCCCTCGTCGGAGTGATGATTAACGCGCCCAATCCGACTTCCTTGCTCCATTTGCTTTTGTACAGCCGCTCCAAAACCTAAGCAAATAGCAATATCAATTAAAAGAAAAATGAAAAGCAATGAAATGAAATGTAAATTACGGGTACGACGAATGCGAGTGTTTTGCCACTGCCCGTCTTGGCCGCACCCAGCACGTTGTCGCCTCTCAACGCGTGCGCGATGCCGTCTCGCTGGATCGACGT